>WNYA01000446.1:0-68914 GCA_019512145.1 Engystomops pustulosus | reverse complement strand
CCCCCCCCCCCCCACACACACACACACAGTAATGGCATGCCCTGCAGTATCCCCTCATTAATGAAATGCCTTGCTGCAGCCCCCTCCCCAGTAATCAAATGCCCTTTAGCAGCCCCCTCATTAATGAACATCCCACCCCCTGTATTTAAATACACTGCAGCAGCCTCTCCAATAGTGACATGCCCTGGGGAGCCCCTGAGCCAAGCAGTCAATGGATCTTTAAAAAACCTCATATACTTACCCTCCAACACTCTCCGCAGCTCCTCTTCATGTGTAACACAGCAGGCAGAGACACGTCGATGCACTCTGCCCGCGCACACACTGTGACACAGCAGTGTCGCCACTGATGATGTCATACTGTGTGCGCGGGCAGAGCACATCGACATATCTGTGCCTTTGTTACAAATGAAGAGGGGAGCGACAGAGGGTTAGTGTATATTTTTTATAAGTTGAGTTGGGTTTTTCAGCACATTTTCTGCGGAGCGTGATGGAGGTTAAGAGTATATGAGGTTTTTAAAGATCCATTGACTGATTTGGTCTCAAGGGCGCTCCCCAGGGCATGTCCTATTGAGAGGCTGCTGCAGTTTATTTAAATACAGGGGTTGGGATGTTATTAATGAGCGGGCTGCTAAAGGGATTTGATTACGGGCGAGGGGACTGCAGGCAAGGCATTTCATTAATAGGGATACTGAGGGCATGCCATTACTGTGTGTGTGTGTGTGGGGGGGGGGGGGTGCTGCAGGATTTGATTACTCGGGGGGGGGGGCCTGCCTGCAGCGATTTAATACACTGGGAGGGTGTTTTCAGTGGCATTTCATTGAAAGGGGGATATTGTCGAAGGGCATTGCCATTATTTGTGTGTGTGTGGGAGGGGGTTGCGTTTAGTGATTTGATTACTGTGGGGGGGGGGGCTGCTGCAGGGGGTTATTACTGGGAGGGCTGCTGCAGGGCATTTCTTCCCCTTACGAAGAGGAGGGGTTGCGGCAGGGCATTTCATTACTGTGGGGGGGTCGGGTGCGGTATTACATGTACTGGGGGGCTGTTTCAGGGCATATTCCATCACTGTGGGGTGCTGGTGCACCGGGTATGTACATTCTACTGGGGGGGCGGTCAGGGCATTTCATTAATGTGCAGCGCTGGGTTCAAGGGTATTACGTACTGTGGGGGTCTGGTGCAGGGACAATTTCCAATTATATGTGGGGGGGGGCTGGTAGGGTATTACATTACTGTGGCGGGCTGGTGCAGGGCATTTCATTACTGTGGGGGGGCTGGTGGTGCAGCTGGTATTTTTTACATTACTGTGGGGTGTCTGGTTAGGCATTTCTTCTGTGGGGGGGCTGGTGCAGGGTATTACATTGTGGGGGGCTGGTGTCAGGGCATTCATTACTGTGGCGTCGTTCAGGGTATTACAGTACTGTGGGGGTTGGTTCAGGGCTTTCAGTACTGTGGGGGGCTGGTGCAGGTATAACAATTACTGTGGGGTGTTGGTGCCGCAGGGCATTTCAATACTGGTGGGGGGGGCTGGTGCAGGTATATAATAGTGGGGGGCTGGTGTCAGGGTTTATTACATTACTGTGGCGGGTGGTGCAGGCATTTCATACGGTGTGGGGGTGGCTGGTGCAGGGATTACATTACTGTGGGGGGCTGGTTCAGGGCATTGCACTTACTTGGGGGTGGGGCTGTGGCAGTGTATTAATTACTGTGGCAGGCTGGTGCAGGGTATTACACTTCTGTGGGGGGTTGGTGCGGAAATTTAATTATCGCGTATTCCAGTAAGTAGACTGGTAACAAAACAATTCAACCACACATCCTCCTTTTGTATTCAAGGTGGTATTTTACATTCTAAACTGGCTGATACCTAAATAAGACAATAAAAAAAAAACAGTCTACTTATTGAATCAGCCTGACACGTAGAAAACCACCTCAACTGGTTTGGTGTCCGCAATAAGTTAAAATGACTGCATCTTCCATCAAAACCGAGAAGGAGATGGGTGTCACTCGCTTGGACTGACGGCCGATGTTAATATGATAGACAATCGCTTTTTATCTGATTTACATTGTTTGCTTTTCCAGAGGCCACAGTGGAGATAATCACCTCTACCACACACATCTATCAAAGCGAAGTCCCCAACTCTGTCTCGTGAATGATTACACCACTCTCCATTACACTATATACAAGGCCCATTCCAACCTTATACAGGTATCTTCCCTATTATATGTATATGTATAAAAAATATGTTATATAAATGGCTCTACATTATGGACTTCCGTTTCCTGTATAGTAAATACATTGCTCGTGGTAATTATCCATGGTGTCTCATGTATTTATAATATACAGTGCCTTCATTATGCAGGAATCCTTACTATCATTATAATCATCCTATATATGATAATAGTATATGTCCTCCCTATCCTTATTGCCATGGAACAATGGGGCAATTTAATTACTGGTCTGACTCAATCCCCGAATCGGACAGTCTGAACGAGGATTGAGTCCGGCGCCGATTCATGAGCTCCCCGTGCGCCGAGAGTTCCTAAGCATGTTGTGCTTCCCTGCCGGTCCGCCGAGTTCACCTTTCTTTCCCGGTGCATGTAACGCATGGGAAAGACCCCCCCCCCATCTTCTGTTGCGGTCAAGCCGGCACGAATCGCAACAATTGATTGCTAGCGCCAAAATCCCTGGGGCACGTTATCCGCAAATCAGAAAAAGTTGGAAAACTCGACAAAAATGCGCGATCCGGACCCTTAGTAAATGTCCCCGTGTCTCTGGTAATCGTTTCCGCATGCTGTGACGCTCCAGGCACTCTCTGTCCGCTGATGTGCAACCCGGCCACTACTAGCGCGCCTGCCTGTGCGCCCGGCCCTACTCCGCCTGCCTGTGAGACCGGCCTCAGCCTGCTGCGCACGGCCCTCTCGCCGAATGGTGGGCTCCCGGCCACTTCGCCGCCTGCCTGTGCCCGGCACCTACTCGGCCGCCTGCTTGCGCCGGCCTCTCGCCGCCTGCTTGCCACTGCTTCGGCCTCCTTGGCCGGCCTCTCGCCGCCTGCCTGTGCGCCCGCCCTTTCGCGCCTCTGTGCGCCGTGCCCTCTCGCCGCTGCCGTGTGCGGGCCCAGGCCCTCTCGCCTCTGCTGTGCGTACACAGAGAGCGGATGTGCAAATTTAAGATTCAAGCCGCAACAGTGCAGATATTCTTTAGCGGATACTCACACTCACTAGTCCTTTATAGATTAGATGTTGTCATTTACATTTTAATTTTAATATTTGTCTCAATTAAATTAATTGAAGAAATCTCCAAATTAGTTTGTTCTTGAAAGGCTTGCAGTTGTTTTTTTTCGTTTTGGTTTCCTACTTCCACAATACCCACTGCAGTACATACCAACAAGACACCCCCAGAAACAACCCCACCCAACCTCAGCCCACCCCCCCCCCCCCCCCCCCCCCACCAAAAACAGAAAAAATAATGATTATGCGAGGCGAGGCTGTTATCGAGTTATATCTATTCCTGCTCTGCAGTTACGCTATAAACGGAAAAATAATAACCAGGTCAAGGACACTAATATCTGTACCTGAAATTAGAAAATTATAAATACAAAACTGTAACAAAGCAAAGTTATTTATGTCTGGAAATGTTGTCACTATACTGCCCTGGAAAAATGTGCAAGTGTTCCTTACAATATACAGTCCGATCTGCTCCATTATTCTCTATGAGCTGACGGAGATCACAGAGCGCCATTACTTGTGGAGGCAAGAGCAGGTCCGGAACTGAAGTAACTGGGACACCATCGGCACCCTCATTTTCGGATCTGTGGGGGGTACGCGTCACCGGGAGAACCCCACTAATCATCAAGTTAGCGCCCTGTGGACTATCGTGGATAGGGCCTAACTTGATATTGTGGGGAAAACACTTAAGCTCAAGCACAAAAGAACCATCAGAAAAGTGATGAGCTCCTCCCCCCCGGGATATACAGGATTGTGATGTAACCGGATAAGTAATGTCATGTGTACACAGTGGACTGCCCACGAGCAGAATAGTGAGTGCCAGCTCTGGAGTATAATACAGGACGCTAACTCGGGATCATACGATATATTGTGGGGGTCGGGCCCCTGGACACACGGAGGAGGTGACCATTACAATCTCCACCTTATCCCTCTCTTATTCTGTATATCCTGTGTAGGCTATACGGATGTACCTAGGGCGCGGGTGATCACTTACCTTCTCGATTAATACATCCGAGGTTATCCTGTACAGCCCTCTCCCAGGACCGCCAGCACTGCTTCTTGGGGTGGCCTGGTCATTTAAAAATGGGGCGTGAGAGAATGAAGAAGGCGTGGGTTTACATGAAACATCCGGTGAACTGCGCAGTAGTTAGTAGGGTGGTCATGTGTAAACACATGAGTAACGAGCTCCATAAGAGGCTGGTCACATCTCAACGTTGGTAGATGGAAGAGGGTGGTGATCGGACAGCGAGGCTGACAGGCAGCTTTCACAGGCAAGCATTTCCGATAGGAGTTGTATAATTCACTGTTGGGGGCGGGGTTATCGACTGTTGTACGTTTGGTAATCAGCGGATGGGCGGGCTTTTCGTCAGTAGGCTGAGATTGGATTGGAGTTGTTTTGCGCTGGTCGCGGGCGGGTTAGGCGGTGTGGGGTGTCCAGGCCGGTGGATGTCGGTATTTACACGGGGCCGGACGCTACGGTCAGTGAGGGCGGGGGGGGTCCGTGCACAGGACAGGGTGGGGGTTTCCCGCTCTATCTTCGGGCTGAGGGGAGGAAGAAGAGGTAGCGCAGGTCGGGTCGCTTAGTGTTCCGGGTTCGGGGGCCGGCTGTGTGTTGCGGGGCAGCGCTCCCCGGGATGAGAGGCGGACCGAGGTATGAGAAGAGAGGATGCACGGCCACAGTGAGTGCTCTGCCGCGGGGGACGTCACTGCCTTGTTTTATGGCTGCTCTGCTCATCATATCATCACATGCCCTTTTGTGGGGGGATTACTCATCATACTGGGTGGGCTCCCCCCCCAGCATCATGTAGCATTATAGGGGCTTCTCTGTACATCTAGTTAGTCATTATGGGGGGTCTCCCCCCAGAATTCTTGTTCATTACGGGTATACTATACATTCATAGCTGGGGGGAATCCACATCACATGTTTGTTTGGCTGCTCTGTCAATATCATGGGACTGGCATCACATGCCTGTTATGGGGGGGGGGGATTACTCATCTATGGGGGAGTCCCACATCACATGATTTTATGGGCTGCTTTGCTATCATATCCAAGAGTCGGTATACATCACGTGCCTTTTATGGGGGATTTAAACTCATCTAAGGGGGCTCCCCACATCAATATTACAATTAGGGGTGCTTATACATTATATGGGGGCCCTCACATCACATCATGGTTATCGCATCTCCTGCGCATCATATCATGGTGTCATCCATCACTTCCTTGTTTGTGGGATTACTTCACTTATGGTGGCTCCCTCACAATTCATATGCATCTTTATAGGGGGGTTTCTATCCATCATAGGGGTGTTGCCTGATCATTTGGGGGTCCTCATCACATGCCTGTTAGGCAGGGTGTTACTCACATATGGAGGGGGCTCCCCAACACAAATGCCTTGTATGAAGGTCTGCTCATATGGGGGGGGGGGCTCATACATCCCATGTATTGTTATAGGTGGGCTCTATTAATCATAGGGGGGCTCCTCACGTGCCACATGCCTTCTTATGGGGTGCTCTATATGTTATTTGCGGTGGGGGTTGATCTGCTGTGTTCTTGTTGTATAAGTTCAATCTCTAACTTGAATTATGTTTGTTATGGGGTCCTCTTTATATTATGTGACTATTGTACTATTATAACTTTAATGGGGTCTTGCCCCTTGTGTTGCGTTGTGAGGGGGTTTCTTCTCGAAATTGGTGGTCTTGTTCATTACTTAAGTGGTCTCCCTAGTATGGGGTTCTAGGATATCGCTTACTTTGGGTCTCTGCACTTATGTGTTTTCGTCATTGGGTCTTTGTCTTATGTTGGGGGCGTGGTGGGTGAGGTGGTCAGGGTCAATTATGGGACCTAGGCTTATATATGCCTAGGGGGCTTGCTCTGTGGGCCAAGGGGAAAGGATGATGCCGACCGCAGCCAAATGTCCTTGTGTGTGCCAACTAATTGTGCACAGAGGTCTGCTAGTTGCCAGCTTTTGGGTTATGAGGGTCTAGATGCTTGGTGTCGACTGTGCATTTACTACTGCAGGAGGGAATTCACTCGGGCCAAGGGCTGTTAGGCGATGAGATCTCCTGTCTATAGGCAACTGCGCCTGTTTAGGTTGAGCGAAGTCCGTGTGCCAGTCTATTAGACTGACACTGTACCATGCCCCGGGTTTGGGGAAGATTCACGTTATGGTGCCATCTGTCACAGAGGGGTCTGGACCTGTGCCTGCTGAAAGTGTAGCCCTGTGCCAGCTTTGTTCTGGATGCCACGCCTATGAAGTGCATGTATGTTGTGTGTTTTGTAGGCTGTTGGTGCTGGATGCATCAGTCATTGAAGTGTGCCATGTATATACCAGCTGCGTTTATGCCGTTGATAATTTATATATGTTGTTTTATAGGAGGCTGGTGCAGCACATTGTCTATTATGTTAGTATCACCCATCACATAGATCAGTGATGGAACCTTGTTACGATGCCGATGCCCAAACACAACAAGACCCGCTTATTTCGCAAAGTCCAACACAAGAAATTTAATTTATGAATTTAACTCCCCCTTCTCGTGCACAGGTTTCATTGATACCAGGCCCCTGAGACACCAATAAACGAAAATATAGTCCCAGGTACAAGCTGTCATCCTTTAAGCATGCTCTGTGCACAGACAAATCCTGGGACTGTCTGAAGACTGCGGAATAACCTGGTAGTCCTCATGCTGGTATGCGCCCGAGTGCCCACGAAAGGGCTCTGAGTGGCCACCTCTGGACCAGTCCATAGTACCCATGTCCTTGTACCCGTAGATGGCACAGAGCAGTGGCTGTAGAGCATGGCAACTGAAGTAAGATAGGCAGAAACAAAAGGTGCCGCTCATCTGTATCTTTCTCTGAATGTAATGAAGATGTCTGTGGACTATATTATCATATTATTGATTTAGTTCCTATGTGTTATTGGCACAGAGTTACTTGTATATAATGAGTCACTTGTGCCAGTTCTCCTAGGAAGGCCCTGCACTCTGTGCCATACTATGCTTTGCCCGTCTACAAGGCTCTTTGCTATCATGGCCTAAGTGGGAGGCATGTGCCCACGTGGCATACAGTGTTATATTAGAGTGCCCGATCTGCTCAAGACACAGCCTTGCTATGCATCCATTATGGATTTGGGAAAGCTGGATTCCGTCTTGATCATTGCCAGACCTGTACTTGCTTCTCTGAACTCCTACAGGCGCCGGCATGTTATTGTGGCCCCATCAGTTTTTACTTAACGCTGCAGTGTCGTGAGTGGGGAATGAAGTATGTTGCCGCTGTGGCAGGGGGATTTTTAAAGGGGCAATTCCAAGTTACTTATTTTCGCTTGAACGTCACGCGGCGCAGTAACATACTCTGTTTATAGAACTTCTTTTGCATATGGTTCTGGGTAGGGGGGGGGGGGGTGATGTTCCAATTTATCTCGCCAGCAATCTGGGGCAGAGCTTTACCTGTGCTCATTGTGCCCTTGCTGGGTTGTGGCACATAGATGTGCTGGGAAGAGATGTAGCAGCATGCCTTTTGCTCCAAGGGGTCTACCAGGAATTGTAATTCAGCACACTTACATGAGGCTGTTGCCCCTTGGCAGTGATGCGCTACTCTTTGCTTCTCTCTTAGGATTTGAAAATAATAAAAAGGTCAAATGAGCCCGGGGACACGGGTTTACACTTAGTTGTCATTGAGCCTGAGGCTTATTGCACTAAGTGGAAAAAAAAAAAGGTTTAAGGACCTAAAAGCCTAAAGTAGCGTCAATCCTGTCCCTGAGGGGCATCACATCGGTATGTCATCGGTTGCTTAGTTTACAATCCCTGCTTCCGGTAGTTGATTTGAACCATCTACATCATGATAACAGGGACATTACTCATAGATCCAGGCAGACCGTGTGTGGGAATCTTCTTCTTAATGTTTTCCATGGTCTCCTTCCTTCTAATCAACTTTTAGATTATGATTAATTCCGGGATGTTTCCATGCGCCTCGTGTTGCTGTTACACTGTGCATCTAGCATTGCTCCCCTTTCCAAGCTGTGAGATACAGCAGGCAAAAGAGAGGAGGGGTGCCAGGTTGGGCGAAGGGGGCGACGTGTACCCTGTGAAGCTACGAAAACACGGGCGAGGCTTGGTAATGCCCCCAGGAGCCCTTACTGGTTTGTTAGATAATTTTTTAAAAGTTGGATTTTAGAAGGAGGCGGGCCATGGATAACAGCACGCGTGCCTGGATCTAATGGTAATTTCCCTGGTTTTCATGATGGCTTTTGATGGTCGATTTCTTAAATGACTTCTGTTAACAGATGTGTCATCAATCTGTCAACTCTTTAAAGGGATCTCCAGAAGTTCTTGACCAAAGGGCATATATGCATCAGTGCTCGGTGTTATAACTTCTGGATTTATAATCCAGGATTGTTAGCGTGGACATTTGATGACCCCTCATCGCTGACCCAAGCAGTCTCTCTGCACAAGTTCTCCCTTTGTTCTGGATAAGGCTCTGTTGCATATGACAACAGTTTCTCATAAACAGGGTCAAGTTAAGGAGGCTGCAGTGATGAGGACAGCGCTTGGCGAATTTCCGAAATTTCTAGATCATTGAATGAGTCTCTGGTCACTTTCCTATGAGGATTTGGAAACCCCCTTCATTATGATATGTCGATGCCACCGTAGTCATCTATATCTTAGGAATGGTATCAAAATAAATTTTAGGACACTCCTTCAAGGGAGGCTCCAGTCAGCTCTATATTCTGTTTTGCAGTGCACTTCAGAGACAATTGTTGATACACTGGCGCCATGGGACTAATAATTATACATGTCGTTAATAGTGTCCTCCTGGAAGGGGGTCCCTCTCGCCCTGATATGCCCCCTATTACAACTAATACTATAGGTCCTGCAGGGGGTTCGCTCAGACGCAGACCCCATCAATGTAATGTTGCATTGTAGCTGCTTGTGTTGTCTGCTGGATTAAGTGTACACAGCAGTCAAGGCCTTTGTTATGGTGTTGCAGGACGGTGACCCGATGTTGGCGCTGCCATCTCTACAATCTGGCCTATCGTAAGTGTGTTGTAAAGTAAACATGCTCCAGGCGTCACCTGCTGAAGCTGGAAGATTATCACCGTGTTCACCGCTTCGTGTTCCATTTCCTCCACCGGAGATCTTGTTGACGAAGCTGTGCGTTGGTATAATTTTGGGGTTTCGTTCATTGCAGCAAGCAGGGAGATTGAAAATTGTGCAGCAAGGGAATGCATATAAAGTGGAGGGCATGCGCAGAGCTGAGATCCTCCACGACGAAGACTGCTGGTGCAGTCACTGTGTACATACATGACATTACTTATCCTGTATTGATCCTGAGTTACATGCTGGACATATTTTGGTTATAGGAATAGTTCCAAAATGGATGACATAAAGTCTGTTAACATTTATCAAGATAGAATTTTCCGAGTGTAGAATTTCCCAGCTTGTATAAAGCCTGGCATGGCTCCATGAGATTCTCCGGAGACGGTGAACACTGCCAGCATATACTTATTCAATGTGATTAGGGAAATTTGGCAAGTTTAGCTGATGCTCACAAAATACTCCTCAAAATTAGGTCAGGAATAAAATCCCCCAACTAAAAAACACAGGGAAGACATAACCTTTCTTTATTGCTCATATCAACCAATTACTGGAGAGATTTTATTTTTTAAAGGCACTGGTGTAGATGAAAGCTGTGCTCTGATTGGTTGTTATGAGCAACACAGACAGTTTTGGTTTTAGGCCCTTTGAAATTCCCTGAGAGTGGAAAATTATCATTTTTGGTGGAAAATACAAGTGGAATTTGTCAGAAAACATGTGTTTCCTAACATTTCTCTGTGCTGCTGAATACTCTTCTTCCATAAATGTATTCCTTTCCATAATATCTGCTAACAGTGTCATAATATTCCTTTCCTGAAATACTCTGTGCTGCTAGTTCACCCCCTTCTTGTGCATCCTTCTCCTCCTCCTGCCATGTCCAGCTTAAAGCCTCACTTGACTAATTTGCTGCATGTCCACAGTGGTATAGTACTTTCCTGAAATACTCTGTGCTGCTGAATGGTGGTTACAGCCATGTTGGGTGGTGGGGAGCTTCAGTAATGATTTCCTGAAATACTCTGTGCTGCTGAATGGTGGTTATAGCCATGTTGGGTGAAGGGGAGCTCCAGTAATGATTTCCTTAAATACTCTGTGCTCACATTTACGGCAGTGGTGACTATTCTCTGTATACACCTACCCCATGTATGTGGTAGGGGGTGTAGATGCTGTTGAGGGTGTCACACTGGGGACGCTAAGCTATCGTGGGAGCAGTCTGGGTAAGGGAGGGCTCCGCTTAGGGGAGTGTCGGAGTTGTTTTCCTGTGACAGGAAATATACATGTGTTCATTGTAACCTTCTCGTTTCAGCCACAGCTCGGTCCCATAAGTCGCCTCCATCAAGTGTCCGAAGCGGAAGCATGTGAGGACCCTGACCCTGGGTAAGAAAACACCTGAGGGTGTGAGGGCACCCATAGGTGGTGCGACTAATGTACATGTATTAGAATTATCTGGTCCATCAAACTTTTTTTTTTTCCATCTCTGCCTGTATTCTCATAACTTATCCTGACTGAAACATTTTTGTGGTGTAGGATCTCGTGGACCTGGAACCGAATGTACTGCATCGCTGCCCAAGAGTTAGGGTAAATTAAAGGGGTTGTCCGATCATAGCAAGTGAGGCCCTATCCACAGGATAGGGCCTAACTTGCTGATCGTAGAGGGTAGCAGAGATGGGTCCCCCATGCATGACTCCGTTTACCCCCGTAGCACCCCACATGGAGCTGATGAAGATAGACCAGTGTGGTATTCGGCTATCTATGTCGGCGCCATAGAAATGAACTGATCAGCTGGCGCATGCACGACTACCTGCTTCGGTCATCTCAGCTGCGACCGGAGTACAAAGGACCCCCGTTCTTGTGATCCGTGGGGGTTCCATCACTGAGACCACCACCATTCCTGTGGATAGGGTCTAACTTGCTATGACTGAACAACCCCTTTAATTATATAAAATTACTTAAAGGAAATCTACCATGAAGATGAAGAGTAGAAACCAAGCACACTTACATGCAGGTGTATGTATGGCTTTAATAAATATGCAAATGAGCCTGAGAGGCTCCAGGTTCTATGAACATCTATGGAGCCCGGAGCCCCTCGGGCTCATTTGCATAATTTTTAAAGCTTTTATGGTAAAAACAAGGGCAAAAGAAAGTAAAAGAAGAATATATGCTGACAGAGGAGGCACACACCTGCATGTGTAAGTGTGATTGGTTTCTAATCTTGATCCTGATGGTAGATTTCCTTTAAAGAGGACCTGTCACCCTAAAAAAACGCACTAGGAGCTGCTTACTAAAGAACATTCCGATAAAGTTAGCAGAAACTGCAGGGCCGTATAATAGTAACGCCGGACCGAGCTCACATCGGTCCGGCGTATTCATGCAATAGGCCGGCAGTGGCTGTCAGGCTTCAAGTCCCGCCCCCTCATGAATACGCCGGACCGCTGTGAGCTTAGTCCGGTGTTCTGAGGCTATGGCGCTGCAGTGACTAGCTTTTTCGGAGTGTTCCAGTAAAGCTAGCAGTTTAACACTGCTAAAAATGGGGTAGCGCTAGGAGCTGCTTTTTTTTTAGTGCGTTTTTTTAGGGTGACAGGTCGTCTTTAATAAATCTGCAGCTGTCTCCGAAGTGGTCTTATATTTGTCCTGTAGTGATGACGTGCTGTACTAACCACATGGCATGGAATAAGAAGCCACATATTGGTACATTGCTGGCACCTTGAGGGTTTTTTAGGTCTTAAAGGGGCGGTTCAGTTAAAGTCCAACTGTTGAGACTCCGGCTTTCAGAAGAATAGGGCCGACTTCCGAGAATCCTCCTATGTGTGCAGGGTACATAAAGCACGTGTGACTGGGGACGCTCTCTTAACAGGGGACATCTGAAAGGCAGGTAGTCCTGCATCATGTGACCGCAACAGCCAATCAGTGACCTGAGATATCGCTATATCAAGCACATGTGACTGTAACAGCCAATGAGTAACCTAAGTTATGGCTTCATCCAGCACATGTGATGACAGTACCCCTTAGCTGACTACAGTAGTATGGACTTGTCATCCTGTAGATTGTAAGCTCTTGTGGGTACATGTACAAGTTATCTTGTGGTGGAGGTGACTAGTCCGTGTAAAACTAATCAATCACATCCCTGGCTGCCCCTATGGTCGTTCATCTCCCCTTTCCCTCCGTGAGATGACATTTTATTGTGTTCTCTTTCTTCCTCGTCATTGATTTCCTTTTATTTTTGCATTTATTTTCTGTGTATTATTAATAGCGGCTTAAATGGCGGCATCGATCTCCGGCCCATCATTTATTTACAGGCGGAGGATACGCCTAATAATGTTCTGATCCGTCAGTAACATCGCTTCCCCCCAGCTCATGACTGTATTATTTTACCCTTTGTTAAAGGGATCCTCTACTAGTAGATTACTCCGTTCCCCCACTCCATCACCAAGTCTGGATCTCCAAATATAAACTGCAATGACATTAAAAGTTGCCCTGAAAAATAGCGCATACTGTTTCAGTGTATGCCAAAGAGAATCTTGATGCAAATATTAAAGGGATGGG
The DNA here is from genome assembly GCA_019512145.1 of Engystomops pustulosus. Taxonomy (NCBI): domain Eukaryota; kingdom Metazoa; phylum Chordata; class Amphibia; order Anura; family Leptodactylidae; genus Engystomops; species Engystomops pustulosus. The sequence continues at coordinate 56,065 of WNYA01000446.1, read as the reverse complement.
CCATTTCCATTGTCCTAAGAAACAAAGCAACTTTCCTAATTTAATATCTCCTATTATTTTGTGCCTGATGCTCCAAGGCCGACCTATATAATTCCATGGTGGACTAAAAACAATTCCTTACTATGGGTCCACTTAAAGGAAATCTACTATCAAAGTCCATGATAAACCAGGGACACTTACTCATAGATCCAGACACCAGGACTGTGGTAATAATCCTATATTTGGTATCCATGGCCTCCTTCCTTGTAAAAATCAACTTTTGCAATTATGCTAATGAGCCTGAAGGGAAGTGCTCCTGCACAGTGTAGCTTCACAGGCTGTTACACTGTGCAGGCGCACATCCCCCTACCATTGAGTGACATTACATCAGGTATTGGAGTTCGAGGAAGTGCTGAGGGAGCAGGTGGGAGGATGAGATAGTGTGAATAGCCTCATCTTAACACCGCAGTGTCCTCAAATAGATGATCGGTGAGGTAGTCAGAGACTCCCCATTGAGCGGATATGGATAATATATTATAAGGATAGATCATCAAAATTTTCAAAGTCCTAGTGAACCCATTTAAATGACTTCCACTGGAAAAAAAATTATTTGTCTAAGCTAAAGGAAATCTACCATCAAAATCCATCATGATAAACCAGGGACATTACTCATAGATCCAGGCACTGTGACACTGCGTGACTGTGGTAATCTTCTTATATTTCTTATCCATGACCGCCTTCCTTCTAAAATCAACTTTTGCAATTATGCTAATGAGCCCCTCTGTGCTGTAGCTTCCCCGACTATTACACTGTTTCCTGCCTGCTCCCTCGGCGCATCCCCCATTTCTTTGCCTGCTGTAATCTCACACAGTGGGAGGGCGAAGTGCTCATGCCCAGTGTAACAACCTATGAAGCTACAGCACAGAGTGGCTCTGGTAACACACTCAGATTAGCATAAGTTTAAAAGTAGATTTTAGAAGGGAGGAAGCTTCGGATAACAAATATAAATGCCCCTGCTTTATCATGACGGGTTTTGATGGTAGATGCTCTTTGTAAACGCTTTTCCCATCTTATTACTGATCATAGGAATAAAGGTGCTACAATGTTGGTCTATCATTATAGTCTATGGGGCACATTTACTTACCCGGTCCAGGCGCGATCCCACGGCGCGTTGTCCGCCGAGGGTTCGGGTCTGCCAGGACTCACTACGGTCCGTGCGCCCGATATCCACCAGGTGTCGCTGCTTTGCCGAGGTCCGCCTGAGTTCACCTTCTTCTTCCCGGTGCATGTGAGTGCTGATCTTGCGACACATTTGGTTTTTTAAATTCCGCGGCTTTTCCGAATCCGTTGGGTTGTCTCATGGCCACGACCCCCCTCCCCCCACGATTTCTGACGCGTGAAAGCCGGCACCAAAATCCGATCACGTGCATCAAAATCCCGGGGCACTTCGGCGCAAAATGGAAATATTGGGGAAACCCGACAGAAGTGCGGTGTTCGGACCCTTAGTAAATGAGCCCCTATGTGTCCGGTTACACACTTTTACCCTATCCACAGAAATACTTTTTGATCCTCAATTTTTCATTTGCAATGGTCATATCCCAGTGATCTAAAAGATGGACGTTCCCCTTTAAATTTGATAGGTAACCAGTCTTGCTGATAATGGATTTACATTCAGTCACCATTAGTGTTGTTCCACAGATTACGGATTATCGTGAGGATAATGATGGAAATGATGTGGGAGGAGGTTTATATCTTGGATATCTCCCTGTTGTAGCCTCCTGCTCGTCTCTCCACCCCCCTCCCCTCTGTACACATTAGGACAATGGCTCCGAGCGATGTCTATTTCATTGCATTTGTTTTGCGAAGACACCTGGAATTTCTCCCGGAGTCCATCTCTTCCTGCTTCCTATCCTCCGCCATGATGATTATTGCCTCTACACAGAGTAAAGTCCCATTTCGGCCCCAATGCTGCGTCTCCAGTCCCATTATCTCCGTCTATACGGTGACCCGGAGGTCAAGCCGCTCATTTGGTGCACCCATTACTGCTATGGATGAAGTAATGTTCCCTGTGTTGGCGCTGAACACCTCCATCCGGGCTTGGCATCCCTTGGCGGTAACATTGGCAGTGCCAGGGTACTTCGGTGTGCAATTAACTGGAGGGGACTAATTACACCTCATTAGGAATATTGTGCACCAATGCGCTACATGTGGTGTGTATGTGCCCTTAGCGTTTCTATTACCAGACCTATGATAAAAAAGTATCTTGTGTGCTGATATGTGTCTGATCTAGGTTGCTACACCTGTTCTGGACTTACAAACAGCAGCCAATGTTCAATATTGTCCCTGGAGAGATGTGTAATCAGACCTTTGTGAATGTTGTTAGTATCAGCAGAGCTGTGAAATATGGATTTATATTCTAGGATTGTAGCTGGCTTTGTGTTGTTGCACTGCTATGCTCTGTACTCTCTGCAGCCAGTGTTATGTATTGTCCCTGGAGAGATGTGTAATCAGACGTTTGTGAATGTTGTTAGTAGCAGCAGGACTGTGAAAAATTCTAGAATTATTGCCGGGGTTGTGTTCTTACACTGCTGTGCTCTTTGTTCTCCACATTGTCCACTATACAGTAAAAACTGTAGTAGGTATATGTTTGTATTTTACAGCAGTAACTCAAAGCAAAGAAAATGATGAGATGTTCATTGCTAAGAGCACAGCAGTGTGAGGACGCGTAGTCACACATGCACCGTACTGCTCTAAAGGGACTAGTGTAGTTGGCTAAGAGCAGTCACATGATGATCAATGGCAGCATACACGTGACTACAGCCCTATTCACACAGAGCCGGGGATATCTTTTCTCAAAATCATGGAAGTCCAGGTTGTCGTATGGATAGCTGTTCACAAGCAAAACCCATTGGAATGAATATTCCCATATATTGCTGTTATGTTGTTAATATCTGGGGAGTGTGTACCCCTACATCCATACTTCTCAGCGGATATGGGGGTCTTATGGAAGCAGCCGATTGTACACAGAGCTGACCCCTGTACAGACCAGAACATGATCATCCATCCTCTGCCATTCCTCTCCACAGGCCAGACGCGCCCTCCATCTTTCTTCTTACCCATCGATCATCCGGACGTTCTCACCATGGGCAGCCCCACCGAAACCGAAGAAGTGCATGTGGCTGTTATCCGCCCCAAAAATGCCGGAAGCCTCAATTCTCGGGAATATCGAGCAAAACTGTACGAGGTAATGGAGCAATGTCCGATTATCTATAAGCAGGAATGGGACTACAGCTGGACTGCCGGACTTTACAGATTTATGGGAAACTCTGCCAGTTTGTTTTTGTATTCTTAAGGTTTAATAAATGACCTGTTACTCTACTGTTATATACGAACCGTGGGGGAGATTTATCATCAAGTTTCTGAGGTAAAACTGTTCTAGTTGCCCATGAAAACCAATCAGAGCTCAGCTTTCATTTTACAAACAGCTGTGGCAAAATGAAAGATGAACTCTGATTGGTTTCCAAGGGCAACTAGAACAGTTCTGCTCTAAGAGACTTATGATAAATCTCCCCTCGTGTGTACAACAGTCTTCTGGGGGGGATGTGACTACTGCTTTATTAGAGGTTAAGAGTGATGGCACACGTGACATTTTGAACGTGTTTTTGGCCCGTTTTTAATCAGTCCGTCAAAAAAAACGCATGCGTTTTTGACCAGTTTGAATTAAGATAATTGGTCAAACCCGTCAAAAACTGCATGCGTTTTTCACAGACTGCTTAAAACGGGCCAAAAAACACGCACAGAACGCAACATCTGCCATCACCCTTAAAGGGATAATGGTCACTGTTGACCCTCATGCACACGGACGCTCTTTTTATCCGTGTGCTATCGGTTGATTCAACGACTCAACAACCGGACAAATTCATCTCTATAAGTTTATACACACAGCGATGGTTCCCATGGCCCCATGTATGAGCTGACATATCCGTGAGTGCCTACACTTAAAGGGGTCTTCTCGTCTGGGCATTCACATTCAGTTTCATTAATCTGCTATATATATATACAGTATATACATTTCTTCAATTAGATGTTGTTGAAAAAAATGTTCCTGTGTGAAGAAAATTTCTCATAAATGTAGTGATATGGTCTATGTTTTTTTTTTTTTTTAATAACATCCAATTGAAGAAATGTTTACATATGGCAAATGAACTTAATTAAATGTGAATGCCCAGATGGGAATACCCCTTTAAGTAAGGGTTAAAGGGGTTGCTCACTTTACCTCATGTGTTTTTGTAAGTGTGGGGGGAAGGATATTAGGTAATTTACCAATATAATAATAGTTCTCCTCCCCTTTCTTGATATGTAAAGTGAGGCCTCCTGTCTTTTACCTCATCAGTCAGACATTCCTGTCCATAAAATGGCCGCAGATTGGAGGGTCATGGGCAGTTAGAGATCACATGACCCTCCATCTGCCGCCATTTTATGGTCAGGAATCTCTGGTTTACGAGGTAAAAGACAGAAGGCTTCACTTTACATATCACGAAAGCAGAGCTTGGTAAACTATCTAATATTTTGCCCCTCACACTTACCTCACATTTTCTGTAACGTGTGTGTAAAGTGGCCAACCCCTTTAAAGCCCTTTCCTGTCAGGTTGGCAGCGGCTTTTGTTCGTGTCACTGGTTTTGGCCTACCGGAGCTTGTTAGTGGTCAGACAGGAGGGAGCTAGCTTAATATCCGCTATTAATAGGGTAACATTTAGCCACCTGGATAAACGCCATTACAAAGCTATCTTATACCTGCATAACTTCAAGGTTATAATTGGCTAATTAAAGGGAGTGATATGTTTGGGATTGATTGACATTTTACCGACATGTGTCACAATTTATTAACGCCCCTTGCCCACCCACTCTGCCAGCCGCCGTGCCCCCTCTATGCCCAGTCCTCGCCCACATTGCGCTGAGGTGAGTTAGTCCCTGGTATAGTCACAGATTCTTGCATTGCACAAGAATTTATGATTATTTCACAGCTTTTACGCCGGAAAACTGGCGTAGTAGCAGTGATAAATCTCTCCCATAGATTTGAATAAAAAGTGATCAAAAGGTCATCAATTCCCAAACATTGTAGAAATTAAAACGCCAGCCCCTCCCGCAAAAAACTGACACTTTACTTAGGTCCATATACCAAAGTATGAAAAAGTTATTGGCGTCAGAATAGGACGTAAAGAAGGGATTATTTTCCGCACAAAAGGTTTTTATTCTCTGAAATGTATGAAAACCTTATAAAACCTTTATAAATTTGGTAGCGTCGTGATCAAACTGACCCAAGGAAAAAAAAAAACAGAGGTGTCATTTGGGGTGCACAGTGAAAGCTGTAAAAACTAAGCCCACAAGAAAATGGTGCAATTGTGTTTTTTTGTTAATTTCACTGAATTTTTTTCCAACTTCCCAGCGCATGACACGGAATAGCAAATACTATCACTAGGAAGAACAAAAAGTACAATTTGTTGCACAGAAAATAAGCTCTGTACATGGAAAAAATAAAAAAGTTTTGGGATTTTTGAAGATGGGGAGTAAAAAGCAGAAACGTAAAATGGAAAAAGTCCTTTGGCGGCAACAAGGGATTATAGAGGTCTCTGAGCGCTGGGTGGTGTCACATTTTTCACCCGTCCCTCAGGAGCGGCTGTTCTGAAATACTTGCCCTATTGTTTATATATTCCAGATTAAGAAAGTGTCAGAAATTAACAGCAGAATCGACGACTGTTATAATTCCCAGCAGTCATGATTACTACTCCAGTGCCCCCGTTACTGCTCTCTGATGTCACCCTCCAGAACAAATCCCTCTTATCCCCTCCAAGCCACCCCGGAGTTTTTTTTTTTTTCCCCCCCCCCTCTTCACAGATCTTAATGATTGAGGTTCCAATCGAAGGGCAAAAGAAAAAACGGAGGAAGGTTTTACTAGAAACCAATCTGCAGGGTGAAAAAGACAAGTCCCAGGAGATCCTGGAATATGTGCTGGAAACCACAAAGCAAATCTCCCCTGCAAACCAAGGAGTTAAAGGTGAGAACTGCTGAGGGGGGTGAGCCTGACCTCACAGCACGGAAGACGTCTACTACAACCTTAGATACAGTATGAACTTTAAGGAAATTTACCATCATGATAAACCAGGGACATTACTCATAGATCCAGGCACCGGGACTGTGTGAATCTTCTTATATTTGTTATCCATGGCCTCCTGCCTTCTAAAATCAACTTTTACACTTATGCTAATGAAACTGAAGGCCTCTGGGGAGTGTTACCAGAGCCCCTCTTTGCTGTAGCTTCACCGAATATTACACTGTTTCCCGCCTGCTCCCTCAGCACTTCCCCCATCCCTTTGCCTGCTGTAATCTCACACCGTGGGAGGGGTGAAGTGCTCCTGCACAGTGTAACAACCTGTGAAGTTACAACACAGAGTGGCTCTGGTAACACACCCAGATTAGCATAAGTTTAAAAGTAGATTTTAAAAGGAAGAAACCTTGGTTTATCATGATGGATTTTGATGGTAGATGCTCTTTCTAAATATATGCTAATGAGTATAAAGGGCTCTGATGGCCTTACCAGAGCCCCTCCGTGCTGTAGCATCACAGACTTTTACACTGTCTCACCTTCCTTCCTTCTCTGCTGCATCAGCACTTTCCTATCCCCCTGCCTGCTGTAATCTCACACAGTGGAGGTGGAAGGGCTCCTGCACAGTGTAACAACCTGTAAAGCTACGGTACGGTGGGGCTCTGGTAATGCACCTCAGAACCCTTATGGCTTATTAGCATAATTTAAAAGTTGATTTTAGAAGGAAGGAGGGATGGATAAGAAATATAAGAAGATTCCCACAGTTGCAGTGCCTGGATCTATGAGTAATGTCCCTTGGTTGATGGATTTTCATGGTAGATCTACTTAAACTCCAGAGCTGCATTCACAATTCAGCATTTTTGTCAAATCAGGGATTTTTGAGGATTTCTGCTCTGATGCCAAGAGAATTGTTAATGCAGCTCTAGGTATATATGAATATATATCTAAATTCATTGACTTTTTTTAATAACCTGCAGGTAAAAGAGTCGTCTTAATGAACAGGTTTCCATTGGATGGTGAAAAGGCAGGCAAAGACGCAACGCTCTTCCTGGTCCCAACTTCGGTCAAAGGTAAAAGCGTTCACCGTTTTGTGTCTACAGCTCCTATGCAGAAGCATGGATCTCCATGGTAACAGACAAAAGCTACTTAGCCCCATCCTGCAGTTATACTCCATTCAGTCTGATCACATTTTGAAGGCGAGGTTGGAACAATAAAAGAAAATTATGACAGCAACATTTGACTACACAGGGCTTATTCGTTGTCTGTTACCATGGAAACACATACACATTTGATGCAGCTATAGAAATAGGGACATTTTTGGATGGTGCTAAGCAATAAATCACTCTTTACAAAGTTGCACATCACTTATACGACCACTCAGAATTTTGTTTTCTGTCTACTTATCCTAAATACATCATAGGAGCATTGGTCTGATTGCTGGGAACCAATTAGTCTCCAAAGTTCCTTAAAATTTAATGTGGTGACAGTACACATACCAGGCGGCTTCTCCATTCATAAGAGGCACATAGGACCCTCATGTGTTCAGTGTGGGTCCTACTGGTCAGACATGTGATAGCAGAAGCCATGATGGTTGCTAAGTATCTTGGGTAATGGGTTTTATAGGTTGTCATTGTTCATTTGTAGATAATTCAAAGACCAACTCCAACCCTGGAAGTCCAGTGTTCTACTGCCTGCAGGATATCATGCGAGTGTGCAGCGAGACCAGCACTCACTTCTCTACTATCACAGCACGCATGCTCATTGCTCTGGACAAGTAAGAATCGAGTTATATATATATCTAATCTCGTCATAGATAATACAGGATGTAACTCAGGATCAGTACAGGATAAGTAATGTCATGTATGTACACAGTGACTGCACCACGTGCCAGAGCCTCATGTCGGCTACTCATGCCCAGTAGCCGCTATCTACAAAATTAGATAGGGGGGACGGTGAGGATTAGCTTAAAAGGGCTATCTCAAATCCCATACTTGCCCCTACACCACAATTCTACCATAAAGGGATAATCAATAACCATGCCTGAAGTATTTGTACGAAAGTCCATTAAGGATGAATTACTCTGCTGACAGCAATTGCTGTGTGTAACCCCTAAGTGCCGTAGAAGTATGGCTGTACTTGACACACACTGGGCGCCAGCCTTTTGGAATTGCCGGCTTATCGCCTCGGATCCTGATCCTCGCACGTAGGCTCCTCTCTATCTCTCTATGCTGTTTGTAACAGATGGCAGAGGCGCATCCAGCGGATTGACGGCCGCGCGCACTATGATGTGGCAGGTGTCGCGGCTGATGACGAACAGTGTGCGCCGGGCTGTTTACGTAGAAGAAAGAAGGGAGCCTATTACTGGGGACTCTGGGACCAATGCATTTCAAAACCCCTCGGCTTATACTACAATCAATAGGTTTTCCCATTTTTGGTGATAAATTAGGGTCTCTGCTTATTTGGTCAGATTTGCATGGTCAAACTCATCCGGATTACTTCAGAAAATAACAAATAGTTGCGAGGACACAACCTCATAGGCGATAGCCCATTAGCGCGCCAGCATAATGACGCGGTGTATTGTTTTATGTGGTATTATGCTGGTCGGGTCCCCATAAACGTATTGGGGTCCAGGGACTATTTCAGTTGTGGGTTTGCTTCTAGTTTGATAGGCCAAGGTCTCAATCCCCGTTGACACGCTTCGGCGGAACTGGTTAGTGTGGCGCGTTTCCCATTGTGGGCTTGAATCTGGCGCTTCCACTAGGCCTTCGCTCAGCTCTTTGTTGGCTGATCCAATGCCTAGCGCTCGCTCTGGGGGGGAAAAAAAACAAAACAACACAAAAATATTAAAACAAATGCGCATCACAATCTACTACGCTTGAATTCAGCAGTGACCAGTGAAGTTCATGTGCAACTTTTTAGAAACGAACCAAAATCCAAGTGTGAAACTCAGAGGACAAAGAGAAAGGAAGTTGTTTCATGCCGTTATCGGAAGGAGGGAGTGTGGTAAGAGGCGAATCAAAGCCTCGGATTAATAAGATACGTACAAAGTACATATAAATCTGAAATAGAAACAGTTAATGTAACCGAAAAACGGTCTCCCACCCAGTCATAGAAAGGTCCACAGACGCAGACAGTACAGTCAGCAGCTTCAAGCACCCGTCTGAGAATTTCTTTTTATTATGTCTGGAAATCTATTGTTTTTCTTTCTATCAACTTATACTCGGCTCTTCCGGAAAACTATCTAGCAGCGGCTTGCAGAGGAGAAAGTCAAGGGTCCAGCTCCTTTAATTCGGACCTCATAAGGTGCATGCCATTTGGATGGATTGAGTTACAGTGTTTAATGGGCCGAGAGAATCAAGGGAAGCCCATAGGAAAAACAAAAAAAGGCTACAAGGACATATTTAAAAATAGACAGAAGTGCAAAACAAAAAACGGGATTATAGGGCTACACCCTACATGGCTCAAAAGCTCACACAAACATCTGAAGAAGAAGAGGGGTCATCGATTCATTATTACAGGAAAGACTTAGGACATGACCCCCTCTTCCGGGCAGGAAAATTTTTGTTTTAAGGAACCATTGACCTTTCCGGAACACCCCCACAATGGGGGCAGATTTCAAGCGGTCTGGGAAAAGTCAGAAATATTTCTAGTTGCATGGCAACCAATCACAGTCCCTTTTAAAATATTCATGAGCATGGTGAAATGAAAAGCTGAGCTGGGATTGGTTGCCATGGGCAACTAGAATATTATGGACAGCGTGATTTAAATCTGCCCCCAATGTCTGGGAAAAACGTTGGCACTGACCACAATGTGAAGGGTTCAAATAACGGCATCTAAAGGAATTACCTCAGAATTTTTGATAACAGTATATAGATATGCTCAAGCTGGCAAAGGGAAACGAAGTATAGGGTGTAATTTAAGTGGGAAGTAGGAGTAGTGATACACACACACACACACCACACCACTCCCTCAAAGCGGAACTAAAATTATCAAAAGGGTTTTACCTCACTAAACTATGGCCCCTTCAGTAGGGTGTGGAAATGCACCTTTCTAAAAGTTTTCCCCTCTTATGTAAAATCTCACAAGTGTACCTATTAAATAGTTCCCAAAGTAGGCAATTTTATCGTTTATCGAATTTTTCACATGAAAAATCAATCAAGTTTAGTGAAGAGAAAAAAAAAAAAAAAAAAAAACCCACAAAACATTTGTGAGTTTACATAGGGCTCCATTTTAATGGTTTCATTCTGTGCTCCAAATGACAATCACCCTAGGTACGGATACAAATGATACCCCCAAATTTACCGTAATAGGTGTTAGTAGATAAAAAAACAAACAAAAAAAACATCTTTTGTATAAAAAGACTTGGCCATTTGCAACAATCCTGAGGCCAATAACTTTTTTGCACCATTTGGGGACGGATACGCAAGGTGTCATTTTTTTGCCATTATGTTCGTCATTCTAATTTATATATCAATTGCCATATGGACGTTTGGATTTTTAATTCAAATATCATGGATGGAAAATTGGCAAAAAAAAAAAATGGCCATTGGGCATTGGGGTTTCCCCCATCACGGTGTTCACCACTGGATTAATATGTTTACAATTTTGATAGAACGATGAGGGCAATAGCCAACCATGTTTTAAGATTCATAATGTTAACATGTTTATTTTATATGGGTTTTTAAAGAAAAGGAGGGGGGGGGGCGACGATTAACTTTTTTTTACTTATGTTGTAATTTATCTTTTAATATTTTAAAACTAACAGTTAACATTATTTCGGCCCTCTAGGTACCTTAATAGAGAGGACAGATACATGACCCTGTGGCTCCTCTCCGCAAGTGTATTGATATATGCCGTGAAACTACAGCAACCTTGAAAAATATAAGAGACCTTAATTTTGATAAGGCGTCATTTCAGAATTCTGCTTTGGTGCCAAAGTGCTGTACCGGGACCAATCTGACCATTTATTTGAAGAAAATGTGCAGTCGAAGAACAAAACTAGAATACTGGATAATTATTATTTAAGATTTTATATAAAATTTCAATCCCTTTTAAGACCTAAAAGCCCACAATTTTTCTGCAGAATTGGTTTGTTAACATAAAAACCACAAAAAAAAATGAGCATTGATATTTCTTCGATCCTTTTTTCAAGCCTCATTGCGTGCACTTGATCTAATTCGGGCGAATCCAGAGTTGCCTCCGCAGTTAGGTAGGACCTTTGCATATTTTGTTCATTAGGTGCCAGTGTGGCATTCTTCCAGGTCTTTTTTTTATTTTTTATTTGAATTGCGGCATTCTCACCCTGAAACAAGCGGGGACATTGGCGTGAGGTGCCATTGTGTGTGCATATGGAGAGCGAAACCCACAAGAGGAGGGCGACAGGAGAAAGAAACAGAGGCCTTTACAGACTGCCAGATCTTTGTGCATGCCAGGCTGAGAGTCAGGCAGATGCCCAACGGTTGCCTGGACAGGATCACTGTCTGAGAAAGCTACAAACAAAAGACCAGGCTGTTCTTCTGGCGACCATCACTTTGAATAAGAGTAAATGAAAATTTAAAACGCAACTTACATCATTTATGAAAAGCATTCCCCCTATGGGTTTTATTTTTAATATTCTATTAAGTGTAATGAAATCTTCTGAGTTCCCTTTCCATTTCAACTGTGATCTTTGTATTATTGACTGTCAAGTGAACTACAAGACCGGGCCCAAATGAAGCCAAACCAGTGGGCCCAACTACCATTACAAGTGTGTCCCGACAGCGGGCCCAGTGCGCCAAATACCTAGAGTGTAGGTCAGACCGCGGGCCCCAGTGCGCCAAATACCTACGATGTGTAGATCCAGGACAGCGGGCCCCAGTGCGACACTACAATACAAGTTGTAGTCCCGACAGCGGGCCCCAGTGCGCACACTACCATACAAGTGTAGTCCCGCCAGCGGGCCCCAGTGCGCACTACCATACCAGTGTAGTCCAGAAGCGGGTCCATGGCACCAATTACACATACAAGTGTGGTCCGACAGCCAGGCCCCAGTGCGCCCACTACCATACGAGTGTGTCAGTTCCCGAAAGAGGCCCCAGTGAGGCCACTACCATACGAGTGGTTAGTACCCGACACGCGGGGGGCCCCAGTGCGCCACTACATCGAGTGTAGTCCGACCGCGGGCCCCAGTGCGCCAATACCATACGAGTGGTATTGTAGGTACGACAGGGGCCCCAAGTGAGGCCCACTACCCTACGAGGTAGTCACGGCAGCGGGGCCCCAGTGCAACCACGACCATACGAGTGTAGTCCCGACAGGGGGCCCCCAGTGCGCCACTACAATACGAGTGTAGTACCGACAGAGGGCCTAGGTGCGGTGAACATCCAAACCTCTGTAAGTTCGGTCAGTGGGGCACAGTGTAGCAACTTCATAAGAAGCGAAATCCCGGACAATGGGCCCCAGTGCGGTGGTCCATCCGCTGTAGTCGCAAATTGGGGGGGGCCCCAGTGTGGGAGAAGTTTATGTGGTCTGTGATTTGTGTTATTTACAGGTTGGAATCGATGTCCGAATTACCATGCGGTCCTTAAGAGTGCTGACAAGATGCTTTTACTCTTGAACTGAACTTAACCGTCTAAGCACAGGATGGATTGCCTCCCACACAGATTTGAATCCATTTACATGCGGAGCTTTACCTCCAATTTCCCTTTCACTTATTTAGGAAAAACGTACTAACAAGGTCCTACTGCCAGCTTAGAAGAAAAAACGTCAATATAAAACCCAATTCTAAACGTGACTGCATGAAAGCACAGGCCCAAAGCCTGAGGCTACATACTTATACAAATTCTGAGGTAAAAAATCACCCCGAACTTCTGTCACAAAATGACATTTTTAGACTTGTCTTACCTTCACTCTTACTAACTGGCGCCAGGTTAAAGGAAGACATGTCGAATAATGAAGGGGTGAAGACAGAAAAAATAAAAACTAGACCCCCCTTTTAAGATCGGCACATCTACTGCACAAGCCATTACAGGAGCAACAAACCCATTTATTGCGCGCAACTGCCGCGTGACCCTTTATCACAGTTCCTTTAAAAAAAAAAAAAAAAAAAAACAACTTCGGATTTGCTGCTCAAATTCCGCCAGTTTTCAGCAAAGATTCTGCAATAGGAGGGTAATGGGAACTCTTACATCATATAACTTCATCCAGCTCTACTCAATTTGAAGTGCGATGTATCTGGCAACGGAAGAGGAGCTTTTAACTTGTGTAGGCCGATTCACAGTCACGCCAGACACTGCGCAATTTAAAGGGGTTGTCCGGAGCCCAAACAAAGAAACCGGTATTCTGCCTTTTTCTAAAAAAACATGTAATGTACTGTAGCAGTACAAGCAACTGTAGCAAAAAAGCACTGTGAAAAGCATTAGATATCTTGAAAGAGTATGATTAGTGGGGGTCATCTCCAAGACGCCCTTAATTGATTAAAGTACTCACCAATATGCCATGATTTATGAATTCAGTCAACCGTCATTCAGACTTTCCAAAGTGGTGAGTGAATGAAAGGAATAGAACCGCAGTCATTCCAATAGTATCAGGACCCAGGAATAGAGACTCAGTAGCTACAAATTATTTCAAATTGTGGGTTATAATTCATGGTGCTCACTCAGCTTTCCCTGAGACAGATACATCTCTGCATAATCGTTCCCTTTCGTGCAAAATTGCTCTCGGGGTTAAAAGTACAGTATTGTTTAGTGGCTCTTGCGAGAATCTGGAAGAAGCCAACAGACGGAAGCAGAGGAATTGCAGGAGCTGGAAGACAGGAAGCAGGACGGGGGCCAGAGAGCGGTGTACACAAAACCGGAGGACATATAACACACACACACACACCTGGTTGGGAATATAGAGATGGACAAGTCCTATAATAGCGCGGAAGAATGCAGCCAGTGTGGGTAGTCCTGTGAGAGTGTAAAATGTACCTTTGTGAAGTTGGTTAGTAGCAGCAGGACTGTGATGTAGGGATCTTACATTCCAGGATTGTAGTACTGGGAGCTCTCTTAGCAGTGTCAAAATTTGAGCCTGGGAGCCAGGCATCGACATATCTGTGTTGGAAGTTACGTAAGCAAGCAGGACAGAATGGTATGTTGCAGGATTGTAACTTTTTTCCAAGTGCTCTGGGCTGTGCCCCACACGGCTCTGAAAGGAAAAAGCAGAGGCTTTGGTTTAAAGGAAATTACCATTTGTTTTCATTGCATATGACCGCGATTTGATTCTTTGCCTGTCAGGGACACCCAGCGATTAAATCATGGCAGCAGTGCATAATTAGGGTAAGAGGAGAAGAAACCGGGCAGCCACAGGAGCGAATAAAATGGGATCTATACTGTTTTTTCAGCAAAACACCCAGTTCATGGGATTTAAAACACGCTCCGTTTCTTTGCATCAGGTAGCTACAGCAGTCTCAGGGACGTTTGCTTAACAAGGCATGAAAAACCAAATGGTTATATTTCTTAAGATTTTTGCTAATGAGCCTGATGGGCTTTAAGACTACACAAAGTCTAACCCTCCCCCCCTGCTCCTTCTGCACTGTGCAGTGCGAAGGGAGTGCAAGGTGGGAGGTTCTGTTTTAACCAATTATCGGATTGAGAAACTCATATCCCCATGCTGGCTATGAGGGGAATTTAAAATTTTACAGACGACAAGCGGGTGCCAGAGCAGCGGGCTGAACATGATAAAATTCTGCCGGCGCCTTAGGTTGCATTAGAGGTCGTCATCGGGAAAAAAGACCTCGTGTTTGACCCCCCCCCCGTAGCATTTTGGATGCATCCGTACCCTCTTAAAGGGGTGGAGACAATGGCCCCTTATCGAGGGCCTAGAGACATGGGGGGTGACAACATGGCAGCCCCACCATCAGCGGGGAGGCGGATGCAGCAGGATACATTTCTTGTTGACGCTAGAGTTTTCTTTCTAAGTTGATTTTCCATTTCTAGAGATGGAGGATAAGAAATCACCTGAGCAGGCGGAGCCAGCGCATCCGCCTGGAGAGATTAACAGGAACAAGCGGGGGCATTAATACTACAAGATAACTGCAGTACATGTGCCCATACGCTCGTGCCATGGCCGCCCGCCGCTTTGTGACCAGTTGCCCAGGGAACATCCATCAGCGGCAGAGAGGTGGTTGACAGGGTCAGGATGAGGCACCCGCCGCCTCTGTACACCGGACCCCTCAGCACTTGGCACCGGGCACGCACTGCACCTCTTATCCCATTATAAGACAGCCTTTCATTTTCTATTGATCGAAGGCGCCTCATATTAACCCCTGTGTGCCGGCCACACCTGGATGAAATCGGATTTTTTTTTTCCTAAATGTCTGCAGTCCGGTTGAAATAATTAGGAATTTTATAAAGGAAATCTAAATATCAAAAACAAGAGGGACAATACTCAAAGATCAGGGCAATCGTGACGGTGGTAATATCATAATAAGCGTAGCCTAGAAAGGAAAAAATATGTAGTGATGCATTGACAGAGCCCTGCCATGCTGTAGCTTCACAAGCTGGTACACTTGTGCAGAACACATGCCCTCCCACTTTAGGAGATTACAACAGCAGAGGGAGGAAGTTGTTGATGAGACGGGGAGAGGGAGAAGAGGTATATACTGGGCAGCTACAGCACAGAGGGGCTCTGGTAAATCCCTAGAGCCATTAAGGCTCAATTGTAAAAAGTTGGATTTTGGAAAGGAGGCCATGATAAACAAATATGAGAAACTAACCACAGTCACAACCTAGCTGTAAAACATGGCTAACGGCAACATTCACACAATGTTCCAACCTGTTAACATTGCTTTAAAAAACAACAAGAAAAAAAAAAAACACATGCGTTAACAGCTATGTTAAATGAGCAAATCTGTTGCATTTGAAAAACACTGCGTTACTGCCCCAGTGAATGCACCCTAAAGGAAATGGCTGATCTTATAAAGTCACCCCACATTACTTTTAGACCTCATATTTAGTAGATAAGGGGGGCGGGGGGCACTCGGAAAAGTGGTTACAAGAGGTCCCCAATTTTAAATTACCTTTTTTAAAAAAAGTCTGGTATTTTGCCATGACAAATTTCACGTAGGGGTAAAAATCCCTCCCGTGCCACTATTTTCCCTATGGACATTTATTCTCCATTGGCACCCGGGGGGGGGGGGGAAAACTACAGTGCAAACCCGTGTAGTCTTATCCTGTCCATACCCTCATCCCACATGAAGCTTTATGTACCTAATGCATCCGGTGAGAGGGAGGGAGGAAGGAAAATTGGAACCAGGGGCCGGATTGAATACCCAAATTAACTTGATTAAAATGCCCTATTCAGAACCGCAAACATAGCGATTTGCACTGGGCCGGAAGGAGAAAATAACATTGTGGGAGGGGGGAAGAACCAACGTTGGATTTGTAAAACTCGATACTCTCAAAGAAGGGTGAGCGGCCATCATACGTGCCGGAGAAAAAAAAAAAAAATCCTTGATTCTTCATTTTTCTCCCAAATCCCAAGCTCACCATGACAGACTACACAGGACAAGTTTGTAGTCTGTCGTCGTGGAGGATCTCAGCTCTGCGCATGCACCTCCACTTTATTGCATGTCTCTTCTGCACATTTTCAATTCCCTCCGCTTGCGCAATGGAACGATAACCCCACAATTATACCCACGCACACTCCTCAACAAGATCATCCGTAGGGATGGGAAACCGAAGCGGTAGAACACGGTGAATAATCTTCCAGCTTCAGCAGGTGAACGCCGTGGAGTCAGTGTGTTACTTTACAACACACGTTACGATCAGCCAGATGTAGTAGATGCAGCGCCAACTCGGGTCACCGTCCTGCAAGACCCCATACACAAAGCCTGAGCGCTGTGTACCTAATCCAGCAGACACACAGCAGCTACACATGCAACATTTACATTGTGGGTCGTGCGTCTGAGCGCAGCCCCCTTGCAGGACCTATAGTATTATTGTATAGGGGCATTCAGGGCGAGATGGACCCCCTTCCAGGAGGAACACTATGTACGACATGTATAATTATTAGTCCCAATGGCTGCCAGGTAATTCAACAATTGTCTTGAATGGCCATGCAAACAGAATATAAGCCTGACTGGAGCCTCCCTTGAAGGGTGTCCGTAAAATTTATTTTGATACCCATTCCTAGATATAGATGACTACGGTGGCATCGGACATATCATAATGAGGGGGTTTCCAATCCTCAGTAGGAGAAAGTGACAAGACTCCATTCAATGATCTGGAAATTTCTGGGAAATTCGCAAGCGCTGTCCTCACATGCAGCTCTTATTGACCCTTGTTTATGAGACAACTGTTGTCATATGTCAACCAGAGCCGTTATCCAGAAAAAGGAGAACTTGTGTGCAGAGAGGACACTTTGGTTCAGCGTGAGGGGTCATCAAATGTCCGCTACAATCCTGGATTATAAATCCAGAAGTATAACACCCAGCATGATGCATATATGCCTTGGCAAGATTCTGGGAGATCCCTTTAAGAGTTGACAGATTGATGACACATCTGTTAACAGAAGTCTTTTAAGAAATCGACCATTCAAAATGCCTCATGAGAAACCAGGACATTACTCATAGATCCAGGCAACCGTGACTGTTATCCATGGCCCGTCCCGTCCTATCTAAAATCAATTTTAAAAAATTATGCTACAAACCAGTAAGGGCTCCTGGGGGCATTACCAAGCCTCAGCCCCCGGCTTTTGTTAGCTACAGGTCGTACACGTCGCCCCTCTTTCTGCCCAACCAGTGCCCCCTCCTCTCTTTCTTGCCTGCTGTATCTCACAGCTTGGAAGGGGAGCAAATGCTAAGATGCACAGTGTTAACAGCAACACGAGGCGCATGGAAACATCCCAGGAAAATCATCAATCTAAAAGTTGATTATTGAAGGAAGGAGGACCATGGATAACACCATTAAGAAGAAGATTCCCACTCACGGTTGCCTGGATCTATGGTAATGTCCCTGGTTTATCATGATGGTAGATGGTTCAAAATCAACTACCGGGAAGCAGGGATTGTAAACTAAGCACCGATGCATACCGATGGATGACCACCTCAGGGCAGGATTGACTGCTACTTGTAGCTTCTTAGGTCCTTAAACACTTTTTTTTTTTCCCACATTAGGAACATAAGCCTCAGGCTCAATTGACAACTAAGTGTAAACCCGTGTCCCCCGGGCCATTTGCTTTTTCATTATTTTCAATCCTAAGAGAGAAGCAAAAGAACAGCGCATCCGCCAGAGGGGCAGGACAGCCTCATGTAATGTGCTGTGAAATTACAATTCCTGGTAGACCCCTTGGAGCAAAAGGCATCTGCTACAATCTCTTCCCAGCACATCTATGTGCCACAACCCAGCAAGGCAGCAATGAGCACAGGGTAAAGTCTGCCCCCAATGCTGCGAGATAAATTGAACATCATCCCCCCTCCCCCTCTACCCAGAACCATATGCAAAAGAAGCTTATAAACAGAGGATTGTTACTGCGCGCTGACGTTCAATGCGAAAATAAGTAACTTGGAATTCCTTTAAAATCCCCCCTGCCACAGCGGCAACATTACTTGCATTCCCCACTCGAACCTGCAGTCGTTAAGTAAAAACTGCTGGGGGCACCCATAACAATGCCTGGCGTCCTGAGGAGTTCGAGAAGCAAGTACAGTCTGGCATGGATCAAGACGGAATCCAGCTTTCCCAAAATCCAGTAATGCGAGCATTAGCAAGGCTGGTGCCTTGAGCAGATCGGGCATTAATATAACACTGTATGCACGTGGCACATGCCTCCCATTAGGCCAGGAAGCAAAGAGCCTTGTAACGGGCAAAGCAAGTATATGGCACAGGTGCAGGCCTTCTAGGAGAACTGGCACAAGTGACTCATTATATACAAGTCAATCTGGGCCAATCAATAGGAACTACAATCAATATATATAATATAGTCCACAGACATCTTCATTACATTCAGAGAAAGATACAGATGGAGCGGCACCTTTTGTTTACTGCCTATCATTACTTCAGTTGCCAATGCTCTACAGCCACGCTCTGTGCCATCTACGGTCAGTGAATGGACTACTATGGACTGGTCCAGAGGTGGCCACTCAGAGCCCTTTCGTGGGCATCGGGCGCATACCGCTGAGGCACTACAGGTTATCTCCTGCAGTCTTCAGACAGTCCAGGATTTTCTGTGGCACAGAGCATAGCTTAAAAGACAGCTGTACCTGGGACATTTTTTCGGTCTTTTGGTGTCTCAGGGGCTGGTATCCAATGAAACCTTGTAGAGAAGGGGAGTCTAAATTCATAATTAAATCTTCTGGTGTTGGACTTTGCGATAATACACGGGTCTTGTTGTAGTTTGGGCACTCGGCTCGTAAAAGGTTTCCATCACTGATCTAGGTGATGGGTGATACTACATAATAGGGAACAATGTGCTGTCACCAGCCTCTATAAAACAACATATATAAAATTACAACGGCATATAACGCAGCTGGTAATACATGGCACACTTCAAGACTGACATCCAGCACCATACAGCTACAAAACACACACACATACATGGCACTTCATAGGCGTGGCATCCAGAACAAAGCTGGCACAGGGCTACACTTTCAGCAGGCACAGGTCCAGACCCCTCTTTGACAGGTATGGCACCATACGGAAGTCTTTCCCCCAAACCCGGGGTGGACAGTGTCAGGTCTATAGACTGGCACACGGCTATCGCTCAACACTAAAACAGGGCGCAGTTGCCTATTCAGACAGAGAATCTCATCGCCTAACAGCCTTGCCCGAGTAGATCCCGCCTTCAGTATGTAAATGTGCACAGTCGACACCAAGCATCTAGACCCTCATAACCCAAAGCTGGCAACTAGCAGTACCTTGTGCACAATTAGGTTGCACACCAAGGACATTTTGGCTGACAGTGGCATCATACCGTTTCCCCGTTTGCCCACAGCAGCCCCGCCTAGGCACATCATAACCTAGGATCCCATTAATTGACCACCTCACCCTCCACCCCAACCATCACCCCCAAGTACACAAGACCCGAATGAGAAACACATAATGTGCAGAGACCCAAAAAGGGATGATTGACCCCAAACCTATCAGGGAACACTAAGTAATGAACAAGACCACCAATTCGCAGAAGAAACCCCCCACAACGCACACAAGTGGGCAAGACCCCCATTAAAGTTTATGTACAATAGGTCACACTAATATAAAGCGCGACCCCATAAAAACAGTAATTCAAGTTAGAGATTGAACTTATACAACAAGTGAACAAGCAGTAGCAACCCCCACCGCCAAAAACATATAAGCACCCCAATAAGAAGGCATGTGTGACGTGAGACGCACCCACTATGATAATAGAGCCCACCTATTAACAATACATGGGATGTATAGAGCCCCCCCCCATATGAGCAGACCTCTCATAACAAGGCATTTGTTATGTGGGAGCCCCTCCATATAGTGAGTAACACCCTGCTAACAAGGCATGTGAGTTGAGGATCCCCCAAATGATCAGCAACACCCACTATGATGATAGAAAACCCCCTATAAGAGCATATGAATTTGAGGGAGCCACCATAAGGAGTAATCCCCACAAACAAGGAAGTGATTGGTATACCCATGATATGATGCGCAGAGATGCATACCATGATGTGATGTGAGAGCCCCCCATTAATGTATCTACCCCTTATATTGATAATATGATTGGGGAGCCCCCACTTAGATGGATTAAATCCCCATAAAAGGCACGTGATGTATCGACTCTTCGATATGATGAGCAAAGCAGCCATAAGAACATGTGATGTGGGACTCCCCCCATATGATGAGAATCCCCCCCCCCCCATAACAGATTGTGTGCCAGTCCCATGATATTGAGCAGAGCAGCCATAACAAACACTGTGATGTGGGGATTCCCCCCATTGATGTATAGATCACCTGTAATGAACAAGATGTGGGGGAGCCCCCCATAATATAATATGATGTACAAGAGAACCCCTATAATCTAACTATATCTGGTAGGGGACCCCCCACGTATGATGAGTAATCCCCCCCAACAAGGCCATGTGATGATATGTGAGCAGAGCAGCCATAAAAACAAGGCAGTGACGTCCCCCGCGGCAGAGCACTCAACTGTGGCCGCGTCATTCCTCCTTCTCTACGCTGTGTCGCCTCTCATCCCGGTGGAGCGCTCCCCGCAACACACAGCCAGGTCCCCGACACCCGTGAACACTAAGCGACCCGACCTGCGCACCCTCACCTCTTCCTCCCCTGCAGCTCCGAAAGTATAGAGGCGGGAACCCCACCCTGTCCTGCACCGGACCCCCGCCTCACTACCGAGCGCGGCCCCGTTAATACCGACATCCCACCGGCCTGGACACCCCACACCCCTAACCCAGCCCGCGACCACGCAAAACAACTCCAATCCAATCTCACGCCTACTGACGAAAGCCCCGCCCATACTCGGCTGATTACCAAAACGTACAACAGCTCTATAAACCCCGCCCCACAACAGTGAATTATACACCCTATCGGAAATGCCTTGCCTGTGAAAGTCGCCTGTCACCTGCTGGTCCGATCAACCACGCTCTTCCGTATCTACAACGTTGAGAGTGACCAGCCTCTTATGGAGCTCGTTCCTCATGGTTACCATGGACCACGCCTACTATACTACTGGCAGTCATTCCGGATGTTTCATGTAAACCACGCCTTCTTCATTCTCTCACGCCCCCTTTTTAAATGACCACGCGCCAGTCCCCAAGAAGCATGCTGGCGGCCTGGGAGAGGCTTGTACAGAATAGACCTACGATATCTATGAGAGGTAAGTGATCACCCCGGCCCTAGGTAATCCGTATAGGCCTACACAGAGTATACAGATAAGAGAGGAGAACGGTGAGAGATTGTAATGGTACCTCCTCCGTGTGATCCAGGGGCCCAGACCCCACACAATATCATCATACTGATCCCGAGTTAGCGCCTGTATTATACTCCAGAGCTGGCACTCACTATTCTGCTCGGGGCAGTCAACTGTGTACATCCATGACATTACTTATCCGAGTTACATAACAATTGTATATCCGGGGGAGGAGCTGCACTCCACTTTTCTGATGGTTCTTTTTGCTTGACGTAAGTGGTTTTCCCACAATATCAAGTTAGCCCTATCCACGAGATAGTCCACAGGGCCTAACTTGATGATTATGGGGCTCCGGTGAAACGCGTACCCCCACAGATCACGAAAATGAGGGGTGCCGATGGGTCCCAGTTACTTCAGTCGCGGACCTCTCTTTGCCTCCCAAAGTATGGGCGCCTGTGACTCTCCGTCAGCTCATAGAGAATAACGGAGCAGATCGGAAACTGTATATTGTAAGGCAACACTTGAACATTTTTCCAGGGCCAGTTAGTTGACAACATTTCCAGACATAATACTTGCTTGTTACAGTTTTGTAATTTTATAATTTTCTAATTTCAGGTACAAATATTAGTGTCTTTTTGATCCTGAAGGGTTAATGTAAATTATAATTTTCTCCTGGTCTTTTATAGCCGTATTACTGCAGGGAGGTAAAATTAGGAAGTATAAACAATACTGGGAATAAAAAAACTGCAGCGCCTCGCCGCTTCCTGCCAAGATCATTTTCATCTTTTCTTTTGGGGGGGGGGGTGTGGGGGGGGGGGGGGTGTGGTTGAGGGTGTGTTGGTTGGGTTGGGTTGGGTTTTTTGGTTTGGGGGACCAAAAAAAAGCAAAAAAACAATGGATATTTCTTCAATTAATTTAATTGAGACAAATATTAAATAAATTGTAAATGGACAACATCTAATCTATAAATGTAGTGAGTGTGAGTATCCGCTAAAGGATATCTGCACTGTTGCGGCTTAATCTTTAAATTTGCACATCCGCTCTCTGTGTACGCACAGCAGAGGCGAGAGGGCCGGGCGCCCACACGCAGGCGGCGAGAGGGCGGGCGCACAGGCAGGCGGCGAGAAGGGCCGGCGCACAGGCAGGCGGCGAGAGGCCGGGCCCAAATGGCAAGGCGCGAGAGTGCAGGACGCAAGCAGGCGGCGAGTAGGGCCGGGCCAAGCAGCGGCCAAGGGCGAGGCTAAGGAAGAGTGCCGGGGGCACCGCAGGTTCGGCGAGAGGGCCCGGTCGCACAGGTCAGGCCGCGGAGGCCGGGCGCACAGGCAGGCGCGATTAGGGGCCGGGCGCACAGGCAGCGGACTAGTAGGTTGCACATCAGCGCACATGCGCCATCATCAGCGGAAACGATTACCAGAGACAACGGGGAGCATTTACTAAGGGTCCGGATCGCGCATTTTTTCGATGTTTTCCACATTTTTCTGATTTGCGGCGTAATGGACCCCAGGATTTTGGCGCTGAGCAAGCAGATTGTTGCCATCGGTGCCGGCCTTGAGCAACAGAAAGGGGGGGTGGGTCTTTCCCATGCGTTACATGCACCGTGAGAAAGAAAGGTGAATCCGGCGGACTCGGCAGGGAAGCACACATGCTAGGAACTCTCGCGCACGGGAGCTTCCATGAATCGCGCCGGATCATCCTCTCAGACTGCCGATTCGGGTGATTGAGTCAGGACCATGTATTAAATTGCCCCATTGTTCCAGCAAAGGATAGGGGAGGACGATATACTATAATCATATATAGGATGATATATAATGATATAAGGATGTCACTTGCATTAATGAAGGGCACTGTATTTATAAATACTTGAGGACACCATGGATAATTACCGAGCAATGTAAGTTACTTATACCAGGAAACGGAAGTCCATAATGTAAGCGCCATTTATATAACATTTTTTCATACATATACAATAATAGGGGAAATACATGTATAAGGCTTGGAATGGGCCTTGTATATAGTGTAATGGAGAGCTGTGGTAATCATTCAGAGACAGATGGGACTTCGCTTGCATAGAATGGTGTTGGTAGAGGTGATTTCTCCCTGTGGCTCTGAGAAAGCAAACAATGTAAATCAGATAAAAGCGATTGTCTATATATAACCATCGGGCCGTTCAGTCCAGCGAGTGAACACCATCTCCTTCTCGGTTTGATGGAAGATGCATCATTTTAACTTGATTTGGCGGACACCAAACCAGCTGAGGTTTTTCTACGTGTCAGGCTGATTCTAATTAGACTGTTTTTTTTTTATTGTCTTATTATATTAGCCAGTTTAGAATGTAAAATACCCCGGTATACAAAAGAGGATGTGTGGTTGAATGTGTGTTTGTTACCATCATACTTACTGAATATACGGATAATAAATTTCCTGCACCAACCCCCCACAGAATGTAATACCCTGCACCAGCCTGCCACAGTAATTAATACCGCCACAGCCCCACCCCCCGTAAGTGCAATGCCCTGAACCAGCCCCCCACAGTAATGTAAATACCCTGCACCAGCCCCCCCC
Organism: Engystomops pustulosus; assembly: GCA_019512145.1. NCBI lineage: Eukaryota > Metazoa > Chordata > Amphibia > Anura > Leptodactylidae > Engystomops > Engystomops pustulosus. The sequence continues at coordinate 31,570 of WNYA01000446.1, read as the reverse complement.
CACAGACTGACAATGCCTGCACCACCCGCCACAGTAATGTAATAACCCTGAGCACCAGCCCCCCACTATGTAATACCTGCACCACCCCCCCCACAGTAATTGAAATGCCCCTGCGCACCAGACCCCCACAGTAATTGTTATACCCTGCACCAGCCCCCCAAGTACTGAAATGGCCCTGAACCAACCCCCACAGTACTGTAATACCCTGAACGACTCGCCACAGTAATGAACATGCCCTGACACCAGCCCCCCCCATAATTAATACCCTGCACCAGCCCCCCCACAGAATGGAAATGCCACTAACCAGACACCACAGTAATGTACAAAAAATACCGGCACCAGCCCCCCCACAGTAATGAAATGCCCTGCACCAGCCCGCCACATAAGTAATACCCTGACCCAGCCCCCCCCCACATAATTGAATTGGAAATTTGTGCCCTGCACCAGACCCCCAAGTACTGTAATACCCTTAACCCAGGCCCGCCACATTAAATGAAATGCCCTGAACCGGCCCCCCCAAGTCGTAATGTGCATACCCTGCACCAGCCCCCCTACAGTAGATGAAATTGGCCCTGAACCAGCCCCCAAGTACATGTAATACCGCACCCAGACCCCCCACAGTAATGAAATGCCCTGCCGCAACCCCCCTACTTTTAGGGGAAGAAATGCCCTGCAGCAGCCCCTCCCAGTAATGAAACCGCCCTGCAGCAGCCCCCCCCCCCACAGTGAATACAAATGCACTGACAGCAACCCCCTCCCACACACACACAAATAATGTGCATGCCCGCAATATCCCCCTCTTCAATGAATGCCCTGAACAACCCCTCCCAGTATTAAATGCGCTGCAGCGAGCCCCCCCCCACGAGTAATCAAATGCCTGCAGCACCCCCCCCCCCCCACACACACACACACAGTAATGGCATATCCCTCAGTAATCCCCTCAGTTAATGAAATGCCTTGCTGCATCCCCCCCCCGTAATCAAATCCCTTTAGCAGCCCCCTCATTAATGAACATCCCAACCCCCTGTATTTAAAATACACTGCAGCAAGCCTCTCAAAGTGACATGCCATGGGGAACGCACCTTAGACCAATCACGTCAATGGATCTTTAAAAAACCTCATATACTCTACACCTCACACACGCTCTCGCAGCTCCTCTTCATGTGAACACGCAAGCCGAGCACGTTCGCAGCACTCGGCCCGCGCACACACGTGGACCACAGCATGTCGCCTACTGTGATGTCATACTGTGGGCGGGCAGAGCACATCGACTATCTGTGCCATTGTAACAAATGACAGGTGAGCGACAGAGGGTTAGTGTATATTTTTTATAAGTTGAGTTGGGTTTTTCAGCACATTTTTTACAGCACATTTTATTTTTTCACCTTATACACGAGTATATATATATATATGTGTGTGTGTATACATAAAAGGTTATGTACCTTTGCAAATATATTACTTCTCTTGTATGGTAGTGGAGTCACTGTGTACATGCATGACATGACATGTCACTGTGTACTGATCCTGAGTTACATCCTGTATTATACCCCGAGCTGCACTCACTATTCTGCTGCAGGTGCAGTCACTGTGTACATACATGACATTACTTCGTGCCAGAGCCTCATGTCGGCTACTCATGCCCAGTAGCCGCTATCTACAAAATTAGATAGGGGGGACGGTGAGGATTAGCTTAAAAGGGCTATCTCAAATCCCATACTTGCCCCTACACCACAATTCTACCATAAAGGGATAATCAATAACCATGCCTGAAGTATTTGTACGAAAGTCCATTAAGGATGAATTACTCTGCTGACAGCAATTGCTGTGTGTAACCCCTAAGTGCCGTAGAAGTATGGCTGTACTTGACACACACTGGGCGCCAGCCTTTTGGAATTGCCGGCTTATCGCCTCGGATCCTGATCCTCGCACGTAGGCTCCTCTCTATCTCTCTATGCTGTTTGTAACAGATGGCAGAGGCGCATCCAGCGGATTGACGGCCGCGCGCACTATGATGTGGCAGGTGTCGCGGCTGATGACGAACAGTGTGCGCCGGGCTGTTTACGTAGAAGAAAGAAGGGAGCCTATTACTGGGGACTCTGGGACCAATGCATTTCAAAACCCCTCGGCTTATACTACAATCAATAGGTTTTCCCATTTTTGGTGATAAATTAGGGTCTCTGCTTATTTGGTCAGATTTGCATGGTCAAACTCATCCGGATTACTTCAGAAAATAACAAATAGTTGCGAGGACACAACCTCATAGGCGATAGCCCATTAGCGCGCCAGCATAATGACGCGGTGTATTGTTTTATGTGGTATTATGCTGGTCGGGTCCCCATAAACGTATTGGGGTCCAGGGACTATTTCAGTTGTGGGTTTGCTTCTAGTTTGATAGGCCAAGGTCTCAATCCCCGTTGACACGCTTCGGCGGAACTGGTTAGTGTGGCGCGTTTCCCATTGTGGGCTTGAATCTGGCGCTTCCACTAGGCCTTCGCTCAGCTCTTTGTTGGCTGATCCAATGCCTAGCGCTCGCTCTGGGGGGGAAAAAAAACAAAACAACACAAAAATATTAAAACAAATGCGCATCACAATCTACTACGCTTGAATTCAGCAGTGACCAGTGAAGTTCATGTGCAACTTTTTAGAAACGAACCAAAATCCAAGTGTGAAACTCAGAGGACAAAGAGAAAGGAAGTTGTTTCATGCCGTTATCGGAAGGAGGGAGTGTGGTAAGAGGCGAATCAAAGCCTCGGATTAATAAGATACGTACAAAGTACATATAAATCTGAAATAGAAACAGTTAATGTAACCGAAAAACGGTCTCCCACCCAGTCATAGAAAGGTCCACAGACGCAGACAGTACAGTCAGCAGCTTCAAGCACCCGTCTGAGAATTTCTTTTTATTATGTCTGGAAATCTATTGTTTTTCTTTCTATCAACTTATACTCGGCTCTTCCGGAAAACTATCTAGCAGCGGCTTGCAGAGGAGAAAGTCAAGGGTCCAGCTCCTTTAATTCGGACCTCATAAGGTGCATGCCATTTGGATGGATTGAGTTACAGTGTTTAATGGGCCGAGAGAATCAAGGGAAGCCCATAGGAAAAACAAAAAAAGGCTACAAGGACATATTTAAAAATAGACAGAAGTGCAAAACAAAAAACGGGATTATAGGGCTACACCCTACATGGCTCAAAAGCTCACACAAACATCTGAAGAAGAAGAGGGGTCATCGATTCATTATTACAGGAAAGACTTAGGACATGACCCCCTCTTCCGGGCAGGAAAATTTTTGTTTTAAGGAACCATTGACCTTTCCGGAACACCCCCACAATGGGGGCAGATTTCAAGCGGTCTGGGAAAAGTCAGAAATATTTCTAGTTGCATGGCAACCAATCACAGTCCCTTTTAAAATATTCATGAGCATGGTGAAATGAAAAGCTGAGCTGGGATTGGTTGCCATGGGCAACTAGAATATTATGGACAGCGTGATTTAAATCTGCCCCCAATGTCTGGGAAAAACGTTGGCACTGACCACAATGTGAAGGGTTCAAATAACGGCATCTAAAGGAATTACCTCAGAATTTTTGATAACAGTATATAGATATGCTCAAGCTGGCAAAGGGAAACGAAGTATAGGGTGTAATTTAAGTGGGAAGTAGGAGTAGTGATACACACACACACACACCACACCACTCCCTCAAAGCGGAACTAAAATTATCAAAAGGGTTTTACCTCACTAAACTATGGCCCCTTCAGTAGGGTGTGGAAATGCACCTTTCTAAAAGTTTTCCCCTCTTATGTAAAATCTCACAAGTGTACCTATTAAATAGTTCCCAAAGTAGGCAATTTTATCGTTTATCGAATTTTTCACATGAAAAATCAATCAAGTTTAGTGAAGAGAAAAAAAAAAAAAAAAAAAAACCCACAAAACATTTGTGAGTTTACATAGGGCTCCATTTTAATGGTTTCATTCTGTGCTCCAAATGACAATCACCCTAGGTACGGATACAAATGATACCCCCAAATTTACCGTAATAGGTGTTAGTAGATAAAAAAACAAACAAAAAAAACATCTTTTGTATAAAAAGACTTGGCCATTTGCAACAATCCTGAGGCCAATAACTTTTTTGCACCATTTGGGGACGGATACGCAAGGTGTCATTTTTTTGCCATTATGTTCGTCATTCTAATTTATATATCAATTGCCATATGGACGTTTGGATTTTTAATTCAAATATCATGGATGGAAAATTGGCAAAAAAAAAAAATGGCCATTGGGCATTGGGGTTTCCCCCATCACGGTGTTCACCACTGGATTAATATGTTTACAATTTTGATAGAACGATGAGGGCAATAGCCAACCATGTTTTAAGATTCATAATGTTAACATGTTTATTTTATATGGGTTTTTAAAGAAAAGGAGGGGGGGGGGCGACGATTAACTTTTTTTTACTTATGTTGTAATTTATCTTTTAATATTTTAAAACTAACAGTTAACATTATTTCGGCCCTCTAGGTACCTTAATAGAGAGGACAGATACATGACCCTGTGGCTCCTCTCCGCAAGTGTATTGATATATGCCGTGAAACTACAGCAACCTTGAAAAATATAAGAGACCTTAATTTTGATAAGGCGTCATTTCAGAATTCTGCTTTGGTGCCAAAGTGCTGTACCGGGACCAATCTGACCATTTATTTGAAGAAAATGTGCAGTCGAAGAACAAAACTAGAATACTGGATAATTATTATTTAAGATTTTATATAAAATTTCAATCCCTTTTAAGACCTAAAAGCCCACAATTTTTCTGCAGAATTGGTTTGTTAACATAAAAACCACAAAAAAAAATGAGCATTGATATTTCTTCGATCCTTTTTTCAAGCCTCATTGCGTGCACTTGATCTAATTCGGGCGAATCCAGAGTTGCCTCCGCAGTTAGGTAGGACCTTTGCATATTTTGTTCATTAGGTGCCAGTGTGGCATTCTTCCAGGTCTTTTTTTTATTTTTTATTTGAATTGCGGCATTCTCACCCTGAAACAAGCGGGGACATTGGCGTGAGGTGCCATTGTGTGTGCATATGGAGAGCGAAACCCACAAGAGGAGGGCGACAGGAGAAAGAAACAGAGGCCTTTACAGACTGCCAGATCTTTGTGCATGCCAGGCTGAGAGTCAGGCAGATGCCCAACGGTTGCCTGGACAGGATCACTGTCTGAGAAAGCTACAAACAAAAGACCAGGCTGTTCTTCTGGCGACCATCACTTTGAATAAGAGTAAATGAAAATTTAAAACGCAACTTACATCATTTATGAAAAGCATTCCCCCTATGGGTTTTATTTTTAATATTCTATTAAGTGTAATGAAATCTTCTGAGTTCCCTTTCCATTTCAACTGTGATCTTTGTATTATTGACTGTCAAGTGAACTACAAGACCGGGCCCAAATGAAGCCAAACCAGTGGGCCCAACTACCATTACAAGTGTGTCCCGACAGCGGGCCCAGTGCGCCAAATACCTAGAGTGTAGGTCAGACCGCGGGCCCCAGTGCGCCAAATACCTACGATGTGTAGATCCAGGACAGCGGGCCCCAGTGCGACACTACAATACAAGTTGTAGTCCCGACAGCGGGCCCCAGTGCGCACACTACCATACAAGTGTAGTCCCGCCAGCGGGCCCCAGTGCGCACTACCATACCAGTGTAGTCCAGAAGCGGGTCCATGGCACCAATTACACATACAAGTGTGGTCCGACAGCCAGGCCCCAGTGCGCCCACTACCATACGAGTGTGTCAGTTCCCGAAAGAGGCCCCAGTGAGGCCACTACCATACGAGTGGTTAGTACCCGACACGCGGGGGGCCCCAGTGCGCCACTACATCGAGTGTAGTCCGACCGCGGGCCCCAGTGCGCCAATACCATACGAGTGGTATTGTAGGTACGACAGGGGCCCCAAGTGAGGCCCACTACCCTACGAGGTAGTCACGGCAGCGGGGCCCCAGTGCAACCACGACCATACGAGTGTAGTCCCGACAGGGGGCCCCCAGTGCGCCACTACAATACGAGTGTAGTACCGACAGAGGGCCTAGGTGCGGTGAACATCCAAACCTCTGTAAGTTCGGTCAGTGGGGCACAGTGTAGCAACTTCATAAGAAGCGAAATCCCGGACAATGGGCCCCAGTGCGGTGGTCCATCCGCTGTAGTCGCAAATTGGGGGGGGCCCCAGTGTGGGAGAAGTTTATGTGGTCTGTGATTTGTGTTATTTACAGGTTGGAATCGATGTCCGAATTACCATGCGGTCCTTAAGAGTGCTGACAAGATGCTTTTACTCTTGAACTGAACTTAACCGTCTAAGCACAGGATGGATTGCCTCCCACACAGATTTGAATCCATTTACATGCGGAGCTTTACCTCCAATTTCCCTTTCACTTATTTAGGAAAAACGTACTAACAAGGTCCTACTGCCAGCTTAGAAGAAAAAACGTCAATATAAAACCCAATTCTAAACGTGACTGCATGAAAGCACAGGCCCAAAGCCTGAGGCTACATACTTATACAAATTCTGAGGTAAAAAATCACCCCGAACTTCTGTCACAAAATGACATTTTTAGACTTGTCTTACCTTCACTCTTACTAACTGGCGCCAGGTTAAAGGAAGACATGTCGAATAATGAAGGGGTGAAGACAGAAAAAATAAAAACTAGACCCCCCTTTTAAGATCGGCACATCTACTGCACAAGCCATTACAGGAGCAACAAACCCATTTATTGCGCGCAACTGCCGCGTGACCCTTTATCACAGTTCCTTTAAAAAAAAAAAAAAAAAAAAACAACTTCGGATTTGCTGCTCAAATTCCGCCAGTTTTCAGCAAAGATTCTGCAATAGGAGGGTAATGGGAACTCTTACATCATATAACTTCATCCAGCTCTACTCAATTTGAAGTGCGATGTATCTGGCAACGGAAGAGGAGCTTTTAACTTGTGTAGGCCGATTCACAGTCACGCCAGACACTGCGCAATTTAAAGGGGTTGTCCGGAGCCCAAACAAAGAAACCGGTATTCTGCCTTTTTCTAAAAAAACATGTAATGTACTGTAGCAGTACAAGCAACTGTAGCAAAAAAGCACTGTGAAAAGCATTAGATATCTTGAAAGAGTATGATTAGTGGGGGTCATCTCCAAGACGCCCTTAATTGATTAAAGTACTCACCAATATGCCATGATTTATGAATTCAGTCAACCGTCATTCAGACTTTCCAAAGTGGTGAGTGAATGAAAGGAATAGAACCGCAGTCATTCCAATAGTATCAGGACCCAGGAATAGAGACTCAGTAGCTACAAATTATTTCAAATTGTGGGTTATAATTCATGGTGCTCACTCAGCTTTCCCTGAGACAGATACATCTCTGCATAATCGTTCCCTTTCGTGCAAAATTGCTCTCGGGGTTAAAAGTACAGTATTGTTTAGTGGCTCTTGCGAGAATCTGGAAGAAGCCAACAGACGGAAGCAGAGGAATTGCAGGAGCTGGAAGACAGGAAGCAGGACGGGGGCCAGAGAGCGGTGTACACAAAACCGGAGGACATATAACACACACACACACACCTGGTTGGGAATATAGAGATGGACAAGTCCTATAATAGCGCGGAAGAATGCAGCCAGTGTGGGTAGTCCTGTGAGAGTGTAAAATGTACCTTTGTGAAGTTGGTTAGTAGCAGCAGGACTGTGATGTAGGGATCTTACATTCCAGGATTGTAGTACTGGGAGCTCTCTTAGCAGTGTCAAAATTTGAGCCTGGGAGCCAGGCATCGACATATCTGTGTTGGAAGTTACGTAAGCAAGCAGGACAGAATGGTATGTTGCAGGATTGTAACTTTTTTCCAAGTGCTCTGGGCTGTGCCCCACACGGCTCTGAAAGGAAAAAGCAGAGGCTTTGGTTTAAAGGAAATTACCATTTGTTTTCATTGCATATGACCGCGATTTGATTCTTTGCCTGTCAGGGACACCCAGCGATTAAATCATGGCAGCAGTGCATAATTAGGGTAAGAGGAGAAGAAACCGGGCAGCCACAGGAGCGAATAAAATGGGATCTATACTGTTTTTTCAGCAAAACACCCAGTTCATGGGATTTAAAACACGCTCCGTTTCTTTGCATCAGGTAGCTACAGCAGTCTCAGGGACGTTTGCTTAACAAGGCATGAAAAACCAAATGGTTATATTTCTTAAGATTTTTGCTAATGAGCCTGATGGGCTTTAAGACTACACAAAGTCTAACCCTCCCCCCCTGCTCCTTCTGCACTGTGCAGTGCGAAGGGAGTGCAAGGTGGGAGGTTCTGTTTTAACCAATTATCGGATTGAGAAACTCATATCCCCATGCTGGCTATGAGGGGAATTTAAAATTTTACAGACGACAAGCGGGTGCCAGAGCAGCGGGCTGAACATGATAAAATTCTGCCGGCGCCTTAGGTTGCATTAGAGGTCGTCATCGGGAAAAAAGACCTCGTGTTTGACCCCCCCCCCGTAGCATTTTGGATGCATCCGTACCCTCTTAAAGGGGTGGAGACAATGGCCCCTTATCGAGGGCCTAGAGACATGGGGGGTGACAACATGGCAGCCCCACCATCAGCGGGGAGGCGGATGCAGCAGGATACATTTCTTGTTGACGCTAGAGTTTTCTTTCTAAGTTGATTTTCCATTTCTAGAGATGGAGGATAAGAAATCACCTGAGCAGGCGGAGCCAGCGCATCCGCCTGGAGAGATTAACAGGAACAAGCGGGGGCATTAATACTACAAGATAACTGCAGTACATGTGCCCATACGCTCGTGCCATGGCCGCCCGCCGCTTTGTGACCAGTTGCCCAGGGAACATCCATCAGCGGCAGAGAGGTGGTTGACAGGGTCAGGATGAGGCACCCGCCGCCTCTGTACACCGGACCCCTCAGCACTTGGCACCGGGCACGCACTGCACCTCTTATCCCATTATAAGACAGCCTTTCATTTTCTATTGATCGAAGGCGCCTCATATTAACCCCTGTGTGCCGGCCACACCTGGATGAAATCGGATTTTTTTTTTCCTAAATGTCTGCAGTCCGGTTGAAATAATTAGGAATTTTATAAAGGAAATCTAAATATCAAAAACAAGAGGGACAATACTCAAAGATCAGGGCAATCGTGACGGTGGTAATATCATAATAAGCGTAGCCTAGAAAGGAAAAAATATGTAGTGATGCATTGACAGAGCCCTGCCATGCTGTAGCTTCACAAGCTGGTACACTTGTGCAGAACACATGCCCTCCCACTTTAGGAGATTACAACAGCAGAGGGAGGAAGTTGTTGATGAGACGGGGAGAGGGAGAAGAGGTATATACTGGGCAGCTACAGCACAGAGGGGCTCTGGTAAATCCCTAGAGCCATTAAGGCTCAATTGTAAAAAGTTGGATTTTGGAAAGGAGGCCATGATAAACAAATATGAGAAACTAACCACAGTCACAACCTAGCTGTAAAACATGGCTAACGGCAACATTCACACAATGTTCCAACCTGTTAACATTGCTTTAAAAAACAACAAGAAAAAAAAAAAACACATGCGTTAACAGCTATGTTAAATGAGCAAATCTGTTGCATTTGAAAAACACTGCGTTACTGCCCCAGTGAATGCACCCTAAAGGAAATGGCTGATCTTATAAAGTCACCCCACATTACTTTTAGACCTCATATTTAGTAGATAAGGGGGGCGGGGGGCACTCGGAAAAGTGGTTACAAGAGGTCCCCAATTTTAAATTACCTTTTTTAAAAAAAGTCTGGTATTTTGCCATGACAAATTTCACGTAGGGGTAAAAATCCCTCCCGTGCCACTATTTTCCCTATGGACATTTATTCTCCATTGGCACCCGGGGGGGGGGGGGAAAACTACAGTGCAAACCCGTGTAGTCTTATCCTGTCCATACCCTCATCCCACATGAAGCTTTATGTACCTAATGCATCCGGTGAGAGGGAGGGAGGAAGGAAAATTGGAACCAGGGGCCGGATTGAATACCCAAATTAACTTGATTAAAATGCCCTATTCAGAACCGCAAACATAGCGATTTGCACTGGGCCGGAAGGAGAAAATAACATTGTGGGAGGGGGGAAGAACCAACGTTGGATTTGTAAAACTCGATACTCTCAAAGAAGGGTGAGCGGCCATCATACGTGCCGGAGAAAAAAAAAAAAAATCCTTGATTCTTCATTTTTCTCCCAAATCCCAAGCTCACCATGACAGACTACACAGGACAAGTTTGTAGTCTGTCGTCGTGGAGATCTCAGCTCTGCGCAGCACCTCCACTTTATACTGCATTTCTCCTTCTGCACAATTTTCAAGTCTCTCCGCTTGCGCAATGACGTAACCCCAAATTTACCACACGCACAACTTGGTCAAACAAGATCCTCCGGGAGGGAATGGAAACGGAAGCGGTGAACACGGTGATACATCTTCCAGCTTCAGCAGTGAAGCCGTGGAGCAGTGTGTTACTTTACAACACACTTACGATCAAGCCAGAGTGTATAGTGGCCAGCGCCAACATCGGGTCACCGTCTGCAAACCCCATACACAAAGGCCTTGAGCGCTGTGTACCTTAATCCAGCAGAACACACAGCAGCTACACCATGCAACATTACATTGATGGGGTCGGTCGTCTGAGCGCAAGCCCCCTGCAGACCTATAGTATTATTGTAATAGGGGGCATATCGCGAGAGTGGACCCCCTTCCAGGAAGGACACTATGTACGACATGTATAATTATTAGTCCCATGGCGCCAGGTATCACAATTGTCTTGAAGTGGCCACTGCCAAAACAGAATATAGAGTCTGACTGGAGCCTCCCTTGAAGGAGTGTCCAAAATTTATTTTGGATAACCATTCCTAGATTAGATGACTCTATCGGTGGCATCGACAATTATCATAATGAGGGGGTTTCCAATCCTCATAGGAGAAAGTGACAGAGACTCCATTCAATGTCTGAAATTTCGGAAATCGCAAGCGCTGTCCTCATCATGCAGCCTCTTACTTGACCCTGTTTATGAGACAACTGTTGTCATATGCAACCAGAGCCTTATCCAGAACAAAGGGAGAACTTTTGTGCAGAAGAGGCTCTTTTGGGTATCAGCATGAGGGTCATCAAATGTCCACGCTACAATCCTGGATTATAAATCCAGAAGTTATAACACCCGAGCACTGATGCATATATGCCTTATGGCAAGAACTTCTGGGAGATCCCTTTGAAGAGTTGACAGATTGATGACAACATCTGTTAACAGAAGTCTTTATAAGAAATCGACCATCAAAATGCCATCTGATAAACCCAGGGACATTACTCATTAGATCCAGGCAAACCGTGACTGTTATCCATGGCCCGTCCCTGTCTACTAAAATCAGATTTTAAAAATTATGCTAACAAACAGTAAGGGCTCCTGGGGCATTACCAGAGCCTCGCCCGTGCTTCTTAGCTCACAGGACGTTACACTGTCGCCCCCGTTCGCCCAACCTTGCCCACCCTCTCTTTCTGCCTGCTGTATTCACAGCTTGGAAAGGGGAGCAAATTGCAACCATGCACAGTGTTAACAGACAACACGAGGCGCATGGTAAACATCCCAGGAAATCATAATCTAAAAGTGGATCTATTGAAGGAAGGAGCCATGGATAAACCATTTAAGAAGAAGATTCCCACGCACGGTTGCCTGGATCTATGAGTAATGTCCCTGTGTATCATGATGTAGATGTTCAAATCAACTACCGGAAGCAGGGATTGTAAACAAGCAACCTGCATACCGATGTGGCCACCTCAGGGACAGGATTGACGCTACTTTAGGCTTATTAGGTCCTTAACACTTTTTTTTTTTCCATTATGCACATAAGCCTCAGGGCTCAATGACACTAGTGTAAACCCGTGTCCCCCGGGCTCATTTGACCTTCATTATTTTCAAATCCTAAAGAGTAGAAGCAAAGAGCAGCGCATCCTGCCAGAGGGGCAGACACCTCATGTAATGTGCTGATTACAATTCCTGGTAGACCCCTTGGAGCAAAAGGCCATCTGCTACATCTCTTCCCAGCACATCTATGTGCCACAACCCCAGCAAGTGCAGCAATGAGCACAGGTAAAGTCTGCCCCAGAATCGTCTGGCGAGATAAATTGGAACATCCATCCCCCCTCCCCCTACCCAGAACCAATGCAAAAGAAGCTTATAAACAGAGTATTGTTACTGCGACGCTGACGTTCAATCGAAAAATAATAACTGGAATTCCCCTTTAAAATCCCCCTGCACAGCAGAGCAACATACTGTTCATTCCCCACTCACGAAGCACGTTAAGTAAAACTGATGGGAAGGCCCATAACAATCCGGCTGTCCTAGGGAGTTACGAGAAGCAAGTACATGTTCTGCAATGGATCAAGCGGAATCCAGCTTTCCCAAATCCAGAATGCGGCATAGCAAGGCTGGTGTCTTGAGCAGATCGGGACCATTAATATAACACTGGAGGCACTTGGGCACATGCCTCCGCATGTAGGCCAGGAGTAGCAAAGAGCCATTGTAACGGGCAAAGACAAGTAGTATGGCACAGGTGCAGGCCTTCCTAGGGAACTGGCACAGAGTGACTCATTATATACAAGTCAACTCTGTGGCACTAACACATAGGGAACTAAATCAATATATGATAATATATCCACATACATCTATCATTACATTCAGAGAAAGAACAGATGAGCGGCACCTTTTGTTTACTGCTATCTTACATTCAGTGCCAATGCTCTACAGCCACTGCTCTGTGCCATCTAGTACAAGGCACTGGAAGGTACCTATGGCACTGGTCCAGAGGTGGCCACTCAGAGCCCTTTCTGTGGGCACTCGGGCGCATCACGCTGAGGACTCCAGTATATGTCCGCAGTCTCAGACAGCCAGGATTTGCTGTGGCACAGAGCTATGTTAAATGACAGCTTTACCGGGACTTTTTTCGGTCTTTTTGGTGTCTCAGGGGCCTGGTATCAATGAAACTGTGTACGAGAAGGGGAGTTAAATTCATAATTAATTTTCTGTGTTGGCACTTTGCGAATAATACAGCGGGTCTTGTTGTAGTTTGGGCATCGGCATGCTACAAGGTGTCCATCACTGACTAGCGTGATGGGTGATACTAACATAATGAACAATGTGCTGTCACCAGCCTCCTATAAAAAACATATATAAAATTATCAACGGATAAACGCAGGCTGGTATATACATGGCACACTTCAAGACGAGCATCCAGCACAACAGCTACAAAACACACAACCATACATGCACTTCATAGGCGTGGCATCCAGAACAAAGCTGGCACAGGGCTTACACTTTCAGCAAGGCACAGTCCAGACCCTCATTTGACAGTATGGCACCATAACGGAGAGTCTTTCCCCCAAACCCCGGGGCTGGACAGTGTCAGCTCTATAGACTGGCACACGGACTATCGCTCAACCTAGATAACAGGGCGCAGTTGCACTATTCGACAGGGATCTCATCAGCCTACAGCCTTGCCGAGTAATTCCCCCTTCAGTAGTAAATGTGCACAGTCGACACCAAGCATCTAGACCCTCTAACCCAAAGCTGGCAACTAGGCAGTAACCTTTGCACAATTATTGGCACACAACACAGGACATTTTGGCTGCAGTCGGCATCATACCGTTCCCCTTGGCCCCGAGCAAGGCCCCGCCTAGGCACTTATAATCCATAAGGATCCCATAATTGACCACCTCACCCGCCACCCTCAACCCACCACCCCCAAATACAGCAAGACCCTAATGAGAAACACATAATGTGCAGAGACCCAAAGCGATTATAGACCCCCAAACCGTATAGGGGAAACTAAGTAGTGAACAAGACCACCAATTCCAGAAGAAACCCCCTCACAACGCACACAAGTGGGCAAGACCCCCATTAAAGTTTAATGTACAATAGGTCACTAATATAAAGCGCGACCCCATACAAAACATATCAAGTAGAGATTGAACTTATACAACAAGACACAAGCAGAGCAACCCCCACCGCAAATAACATATAAGCACCCCAATAAGAAGGCATGTGTGCGTGAGGCACCCCTATGATAATAGAGCCCACCTATTAACAATACATGGGATGTATAGAGCCCCCCCCCCATATGAGCAGACCTTCATACAAGGCATTTTATGGGGAGCCCCTCCCATATAGGAGTAACCACCCTGCCTAACAAGGCATGTGAGTTGAGGAGTCCCCCAAATGATCAGCAACACCCACTTGAGTGATAGAACACCCCCTATAAGAGCATATTGATTTGAGGGAGCCACCATAGTAGGAAGTAATCCCAACAAACAAGGAATGTGATGTATGACAACCTGATATGATGGCAGAGATGCGATAACCTGCATGGATGTGAGGCCCCCATATAATGTATGAGCACCCCTTATATTGATAAATTGATGTGGGGAGCCCCCATTAGATAGATTAATCCCCATACAAAGGCACGTGATGTATCGACTCTGATATTGATAGCAAAGCAGCCCATAACGAATTCATGTTGATGTGGGGCTCCCCCCCATAGATGAGTAATCCCCCCCCCCCATAACAGATTGTGTGCACAGTCCCTGATATGATGACAGAGCAGCCATAACAAACATGTGATGTGGGATTCCCCCCACTATGAATTATATATCAACCGTAATGAACAAGATTCGTGGGGAGCCCCCCATAATGACTAACTATGATGTACGAGAGACCCCTATAATGCTAACATATGCTGGGTAGGGGAGCCACCCCGTATGATGAGTAATCCCCCCCAAACAAGGCGCATGTGATGATATGATGAGCAGAGCAGCCATAAACAAGGCATGTGACGTCCCCCGCGGCAGAGCACTCATGTGGCCCTCACCTCTCTTCTCACCTCGTGTCCGCCTCTCATCCCGGGGAGCGCTGCCCCGCTAACACACAGCCGGGTCCCCGAACCCTGAACACTAGAGCGACCCGGACCTGCGCGAAACCCTCATCTCTTCCTCCCCTGCAGCCCGAAAGAATAGAGCGGGAACCCAGCCACCCTGTCCTGGCACGGCCCACCCCGCCTCACTACCGAGCGTCGCCCCGTTAAATACCGACATCCCACCGGCCTGGACACTCCCACACCGCTAACCCAGCCCGCGACCACGCAAAACAACTCCAATCCAATCTCCGCCTACTGACGAATAAGCCCGCCATACTCGCTGATTATCCAAAACGTAAACAGCTCTTAAACCCCGCCCCACAAACGTGAATTATACAACGTCCTATCGGAAATGACTTGCCTGTGAAAAGTCTGCCTGTCAGCCTGCTGTCCGATCACCACGCCTCTTCCATCTGACAACGTTGAGATGTGACCACGCCTCTGTATGGAGCTACCGTTCCTCAGGTTATACAATGACCACGCCTACTATACTACTGGCAGCATTCCGGATGTGTTCATGTAAACCCACGCCTCTTCATTCTCTCACGCGCCGCATTTATAAATGACACGCGCCACCCCAAGAAGACATGCTGGCGGTCCTGGGAGAGGCTGTGTACAGATACCTCGGATATCTACGAGAGGTAAGTGATCAACCGCGGCCCTAGGTACATCCGTATAGACCTACACAGATATACAGAAAAGAGAGTAACGGTGCGAGATTGTAATGGTCCACCTCCTCCGTTGCTCCAGGGGCCCGACCCCACACAATATATCGATTACTGATCCCGAGTTAGCCGCCTGTATTATACTCCAGAGCTGCACTCACTATTCTGCTGCGGGGCAGTCCACTGTGTACTCCATGACATTACTTTCCTGGTTACATCCAATCGTATACCGGGGAGGAGCTGCACTCCACTTTTCTGATGGTCTTTTTGTGCTTGACTGGTAAGTGGTTTTCCCACAATTCAAGTTAGCCCTATCCACGGATAGCCCAGGGCCTAACTTGATGATTATGGGGTTCTCCGGTGACGCGACCCCCAACAGATCACGAAAAATGAGGGGTGCCGATGGGTCCCAGTTACTTCAGTCGGACCCTCTTGCCTCCCAAAGTAATGGGGCGCTCTGTGATCTCCGTCAGCTCAATAGAGATGAATGGAGCAGATCCGGAACTGTATATTGTAAGGCAACACTTGCAACATTTTTCCAGGGCCAGATATTGACAACATTCCAGACATAATAACTTGCTTGTTACAGTTTTGTAATTTTATAATTTTCTAAATTTCAGGTACAAGATAATTAGTGTCTTTTTGATCCTGAGGGTTAATGTACATTATAAGTTTGTCTCCTGTCTTTATAGCCAGTATTAACTGCAGGGAAGGTAAAATTAGGAAGTATAAACATACTGGGAATAAAAACAACTGCACGCCTCGCCGCTCCTGCCATAATCATTTTCATTTTTTCTTGGTGGGTGGGGTGGGGGGGGGGGGGGGGGGTGTGTGAGGGGTGTTGGGGTGGGTTGGTGTGTGTGGTTGTGGGGCAACCAAAACAAAAACGCAAAAAAATTGGATATTTCTTCAATTAATTTAATTGAGACAAATATTAAATTAAAATGTAATGGACAACATCTAATCTATAAAGGCTAGTGAGTGTGGTATCCGATAAGGAAATCTGCACTGTGCGCTGTAATCTTAAATTTGCACATCCGCTCTCTGTGACGCACAGCAGAGGCGAGAGGGCCGGGCCCGCACAGGCAGGCGGCGAGAGGGCGGGCGCACAGGCAGGCGCGAAGGGCCGGCGCACAGGCAGGCGGCGAGAGGGCCGGCGCAAATGGCAAGGCGCGAGAGGCGGAGCACAGCAGGCGGCGAGTAGGGCCGGGCGCACAGCGGCCAAGGGCAGGACTAAGCAGCGGAGAGAGTGCCGGGGCACACAGGCGGCGAGAGGGCCCGGTGTCGCACAGGCTCAGGCGTGCGGAGGTCCGGGTCTGCACAGGCAGGCGGCGAGTAGGGGCCGGCGCACAGGCAGCGGGACATATGCGGTTGCATGTCAGCGCACATGCTGCTCATAGTGCGGAAACGATTATCCAGAGACAACGGGGCCATTTACTAAGGGTCCGAATCGCGGCATTTTTGTCGATGTTTTCCACATTTTTTCTGATTTGCGCGAAACTGGGCCCAGGGATTTTGGCGCATACAATGCAAATGTTGCGCATTCGGTGCCGGCTTGAACGCAACAGAAATGGGGGGGGGGTCTTCCCATGCGTTACATGGCACCGGGAGAAAGAAAGGTGAACTCCGGCGGACCGGCAGGGAAGCACACATGCTTAGGACTCTCGGCGCACGGGGGAGCTTCATGAATCGGCGCCGGACTCAATCCTCGTTCAGACTGCCCGATTCGGGTGATTGAGTCAGGACCATGTAATTAAATTGCCCCATTGTTCCAGCATAAGGATAGTGGAGGACAGATATCTATTAATCATATATAGGATGATATATAATGATAAGGTAAGGATGTCACTTGCATTATATGAAGGGCACTGTATATTATAAATATTGAGGACACCATGGATAATTACCACGAGCAATGTATTACTATACCAGGAAAGAAGTCATAATGTGAGCCATTTATATAACATATTTTTATACATATACATAATAGGGAAATACAGTGTATAAGGCTTGGAATGGGCCTTGTATATAGTGTAATGGAGGAGTGGGTAATCATTCACGAGACAGAGTGGGACTTCGCTTGATAGAATGTTGTTGGTAGAGGTGATTACTCTCCCTGTGGCCTCTGGAAAGCAACAATGTAAATTCAGATAAAAACGATTGTCTGATATTATAACCATCGCCGTCAGTCCAAGCGAGTGAAAACACCATCTCCTTCTCGGTTTTGATGGGAAGATGCAGTCATTTTACTTGATTCCGGACACCAAACAGTCGAGGTGTTTTCTACGTGTCAGGCTGATTCAAATTAGACTGTTTTTTTTTTTTGTCTTACTTAGATATTAGCCAGTTTAGAATGTAAAATACCACCTAATACAAAAGGAGGATGTGTGGTGTGAATGTGTTTTTTACCATCATACCTTACTGAGATATACGGAGTTATAATGTTCCTGCACCAACCCCCCACAGAATGTAATACCCTGCACCAGCCTGCCACAGTAATTAATACACCCAAGCCCCCCCACCACGTATGCAATGCCTGAACCGCCCCCCACAGTAATGTAAAACCCTGCACCAGCACCCACCCCCCCACAGATACTGACAATGCCTGCACCAGCCCGCCACAGTAATGTAATGACCCTGAGCACCAAGCCCACCCACTATGTAGACTAGACCTGCACCAGCCCCCCCGCACGTAATGAAATGCCCTGCGCACCAGACACCCCACAGTAATGTTAATACCTGCACCAGCCCCCCAACAGTAACTGAAAGGCCCTGCACCAACCCCCACAGTACTGTAATACTCCTGAACAACTGCCACAGTAATGACAGTGCCCTGACACCAGCCCCACCCACATAATGTAATACCCTGCACCAGCCCCCCCACAGATGGAAATGCCACTAACCAGACACCACAGTAATGTAACAAAAAAATACCGACCACCAGCCCCCCCACAGTAATGAAATGCCCTGGCACCATCCCGCCACATAATGTAATACCCTGACCACCCCCCCCACACGAATTAATTGAAATTTGCCCTGCCACCAGACCCCCAAGTACGTAATACCCTAACCCACCGCCACTTAAATGAATGCCCTGAACCTGGCCCCCCCACGTAATGTCATACCCGCACCACACCCCCTACAGTGATGGAATATGCCCTGAACAGCCCCCACGTAATGTAATACCGGCAGCCCGACCCCCCACAGTAATGAAATGCCCTGCCGCAACCCCCTATTCTAGGGAAGAAATGCCCTGCACAGCCCCTCCCAGTAATGGTAAACGCCCTGCAGCAGCCCCCCCCCCCACAGGAATCACAATCATGACACGCAAACCCCTCCCACACACACACAAATAATGTGCATGCCCCGACAATATCCCCCTACTTCAATGAAATGCCATGACAACCCCCTCCCAGTTATTAAATGCGCTGCAGCAGAGCCCCCCCCCCAGTAATCAAATCCTGCAAGCACCCCCCCCCCCCCACACACACACACACATAATGGCATCCCTCAGTATCCCCTAGTTAATGAAATGCCTTGCTGCACCCCTCCGCCCAGTAATCAAATCCTTTAGCAGCCCGCCTCATTAATAACATCCCACCCCTGTATTTAAATAAACGCAAGCAGCCTCTCACATAGGACATGCCAGGGGAACGCCCTTAGCCAAACAGTCAATGGATCTTTAAAAAACCTCATATACTCTACACCTCCATACCTCTCAGCAGCCCTCTTCATGTGTAACACAGCAGCAGCGAGCACGTTCGAGCACTCGGCCCGCGCACACACTGACACAGCGTGTCGCCTACTGCATGATGTCATACTGTGTGCGCGGGCAGAGCACATCGACATATCTGTGACCATTGTTACAAATGTACCCGGGGAGCGACAGAGGGGTTAGTTGATATTTTTTATAGTTAGTTGGGTTTCAGCACATTTTTTACGCACATTTATATTTTTTCACCTTATACACGAGATAATATTATATAGTGTGTGTGTATACATAAAGTATGTACCTTTGCAATACATGTACTTCTCTGAATGGTAGTGAGTCACTGTGTCATTCATACATGCAGGTCAACTGGTAACTGATCTGGAGTTTACATCCTTATTATATCCCAGACGCTGCAACTCACTAGTCTGTGCGGGTGCAGGTCACTGTGACATGACATGACATTACTTATCCTATACTGATCCTGCAGTTACAACTGCTTTTATATACCCCAGAGCTGCAACTCAATTATTCTGTGCTGGTGCGTCACTGTGTACATAATGATAATTACTGTATCCGTCTGATCCTGAGTTGCATACCTGTATTATACCCCAGAGCTGCATCACTATTCTGCTGTGGTCAGTCACTGTGTACATACATGATCATTACTCACCCTGAGCTGATCCTGGTTAACATCCTGTATTTACTCCAGAGCTGCACTCAACTATTCTGCTGCTGGTGGCCGCAGTCACGTGTACATACATACATTATTATCCTGTACTGATCCTGTAGTTAATGCTGTATTAGACTCAGGCTGCACTCACTATATTCTGCTGCTGGTGGCAGTCACTGTGTACACTACGGACATTACGATCCTGTATTGATCCTGAGTTACTTGCGTATTATACCCCAGAGCGCACTCCAACTATTTCTGCTGTGGTTCTGCTGGTGCAGTCACTGTGTACATACATGACATTACTTATCCTGTATTGATCCTGAGTTACATGCTGGACATATTTTGGTTATAGGAATAGTTCCAAAATGGATGACATAAAGTCTGTTAACATTTATCAAGATAGAATTTTCCGAGTGTAGAATTTCCCAGCTTGTATAAAGCCTGGCATGGCTCCATGAGATTCTCCGGAGACGGTGAACACTGCCAGCATATACTTATTCAATGTGATTAGGGAAATTTGGCAAGTTTAGCTGATGCTCACAAAATACTCCTCAAAATTAGGTCAGGAATAAAATCCCCCAACTAAAAAACACAGGGAAGACATAACCTTTCTTTATTGCTCATATCAACCAATTACTGGAGAGATTTTATTTTTTAAAGGCACTGGTGTAGATGAAAGCTGTGCTCTGATTGGTTGTTATGAGCAACACAGACAGTTTTGGTTTTAGGCCCTTTGAAATTCCCTGAGAGTGGAAAATTATCATTTTTGGTGGAAAATACAAGTGGAATTTGTCAGAAAACATGTGTTTCCTAACATTTCTCTGTGCTGCTGAATACTCTTCTTCCATAAATGTATTCCTTTCCATAATATCTGCTAACAGTGTCATAATATTCCTTTCCTGAAATACTCTGTGCTGCTAGTTCACCCCCTTCTTGTGCATCCTTCTCCTCCTCCTGCCATGTCCAGCTTAAAGCCTCACTTGACTAATTTGCTGCATGTCCACAGTGGTATAGTACTTTCCTGAAATACTCTGTGCTGCTGAATGGTGGTTACAGCCATGTTGGGTGGTGGGGAGCTTCAGTAATGATTTCCTGAAATACTCTGTGCTGCTGAATGGTGGTTATAGCCATGTTGGGTGAAGGGGAGCTCCAGTAATGATTTCCTTAAATACTCTGTGCTCACATTTACGGCAGTGGTGACTATTCTCTGTATACACCTACCCCATGTATGTGGTAGGGGGTGTAGATGCTGTTGAGGGTGTCACACTGGGGACGCTAAGCTATCGTGGGAGCAGTCTGGGTAAGGGAGGGCTCCGCTTAGGGGAGTGTCGGAGTTGTTTTCCTGTGACAGGAAATATACATGTGTTCATTGTAACCTTCTCGTTTCAGCCACAGCTCGGTCCCATAAGTCGCCTCCATCAAGTGTCCGAAGCGGAAGCATGTGAGGACCCTGACCCTGGGTAAGAAAACACCTGAGGGTGTGAGGGCACCCATAGGTGGTGCGACTAATGTACATGTATTAGAATTATCTGGTCCATCAAACTTTTTTTTTTTCCATCTCTGCCTGTATTCTCATAACTTATCCTGACTGAAACATTTTTGTGGTGTAGGATCTCGTGGACCTGGAACCGAATGTACTGCATCGCTGCCCAAGAGTTAGGGTAAATTAAAGGGGTTGTCCGATCATAGCAAGTGAGGCCCTATCCACAGGATAGGGCCTAACTTGCTGATCGTAGAGGGTAGCAGAGATGGGTCCCCCATGCATGACTCCGTTTACCCCCGTAGCACCCCACATGGAGCTGATGAAGATAGACCAGTGTGGTATTCGGCTATCTATGTCGGCGCCATAGAAATGAACTGATCAGCTGGCGCATGCACGACTACCTGCTTCGGTCATCTCAGCTGCGACCGGAGTACAAAGGACCCCCGTTCTTGTGATCCGTGGGGGTTCCATCACTGAGACCACCACCATTCCTGTGGATAGGGTCTAACTTGCTATGACTGAACAACCCCTTTAATTATATAAAATTACTTAAAGGAAATCTACCATGAAGATGAAGAGTAGAAACCAAGCACACTTACATGCAGGTGTATGTATGGCTTTAATAAATATGCAAATGAGCCTGAGAGGCTCCAGGTTCTATGAACATCTATGGAGCCCGGAGCCCCTCGGGCTCATTTGCATAATTTTTAAAGCTTTTATGGTAAAAACAAGGGCAAAAGAAAGTAAAAGAAGAATATATGCTGACAGAGGAGGCACACACCTGCATGTGTAAGTGTGATTGGTTTCTAATCTTGATCCTGATGGTAGATTTCCTTTAAAGAGGACCTGTCACCCTAAAAAAACGCACTAGGAGCTGCTTACTAAAGAACATTCCGATAAAGTTAGCAGAAACTGCAGGGCCGTATAATAGTAACGCCGGACCGAGCTCACATCGGTCCGGCGTATTCATGCAATAGGCCGGCAGTGGCTGTCAGGCTTCAAGTCCCGCCCCCTCATGAATACGCCGGACCGCTGTGAGCTTAGTCCGGTGTTCTGAGGCTATGGCGCTGCAGTGACTAGCTTTTTCGGAGTGTTCCAGTAAAGCTAGCAGTTTAACACTGCTAAAAATGGGGTAGCGCTAGGAGCTGCTTTTTTTTTAGTGCGTTTTTTTAGGGTGACAGGTCGTCTTTAATAAATCTGCAGCTGTCTCCGAAGTGGTCTTATATTTGTCCTGTAGTGATGACGTGCTGTACTAACCACATGGCATGGAATAAGAAGCCACATATTGGTACATTGCTGGCACCTTGAGGGTTTTTTAGGTCTTAAAGGGGCGGTTCAGTTAAAGTCCAACTGTTGAGACTCCGGCTTTCAGAAGAATAGGGCCGACTTCCGAGAATCCTCCTATGTGTGCAGGGTACATAAAGCACGTGTGACTGGGGACGCTCTCTTAACAGGGGACATCTGAAAGGCAGGTAGTCCTGCATCATGTGACCGCAACAGCCAATCAGTGACCTGAGATATCGCTATATCAAGCACATGTGACTGTAACAGCCAATGAGTAACCTAAGTTATGGCTTCATCCAGCACATGTGATGACAGTACCCCTTAGCTGACTACAGTAGTATGGACTTGTCATCCTGTAGATTGTAAGCTCTTGTGGGTACATGTACAAGTTATCTTGTGGTGGAGGTGACTAGTCCGTGTAAAACTAATCAATCACATCCCTGGCTGCCCCTATGGTCGTTCATCTCCCCTTTCCCTCCGTGAGATGACATTTTATTGTGTTCTCTTTCTTCCTCGTCATTGATTTCCTTTTATTTTTGCATTTATTTTCTGTGTATTATTAATAGCGGCTTAAATGGCGGCATCGATCTCCGGCCCATCATTTATTTACAGGCGGAGGATACGCCTAATAATGTTCTGATCCGTCAGTAACATCGCTTCCCCCCAGCTCATGACTGTATTATTTTACCCTTTGTTAAAGGGATCCTCTACTAGTAGATTACTCCGTTCCCCCACTCCATCACCAAGTCTGGATCTCCAAATATAAACTGCAATGACATTAAAAGTTGCCCTGAAAAATAGCGCATACTGTTTCAGTGTATGCCAAAGAGAATCTTGATGCAAATATTAAAGGGATGGGCCATTTCCATTGTCCTAAGAAACAAAGCAACTTTCCTAATTTAATATCTCCTATTATTTTGTGCCTGATGCTCCAAGGCCGACCTATATAATTCCATGGTGGACTAAAAACAATTCCTTACTATGGGTCCACTTAAAGGAAATCTACTATCAAAGTCCATGATAAACCAGGGACACTTACTCATAGATCCAGACACCAGGACTGTGGTAATAATCCTATATTTGGTATCCATGGCCTCCTTCCTTGTAAAAATCAACTTTTGCAATTATGCTAATGAGCCTGAAGGGAAGTGCTCCTGCACAGTGTAGCTTCACAGGCTGTTACACTGTGCAGGCGCACATCCCCCTACCATTGAGTGACATTACATCAGGTATTGGAGTTCGAGGAAGTGCTGAGGGAGCAGGTGGGAGGATGAGATAGTGTGAATAGCCTCATCTTAACACCGCAGTGTCCTCAAATAGATGATCGGTGAGGTAGTCAGAGACTCCCCATTGAGCGGATATGGATAATATATTATAAGGATAGATCATCAAAATTTTCAAAGTCCTAGTGAACCCATTTAAATGACTTCCACTGGAAAAAAAATTATTTGTCTAAGCTAAAGGAAATCTACCATCAAAATCCATCATGATAAACCAGGGACATTACTCATAGATCCAGGCACTGTGACACTGCGTGACTGTGGTAATCTTCTTATATTTCTTATCCATGACCGCCTTCCTTCTAAAATCAACTTTTGCAATTATGCTAATGAGCCCCTCTGTGCTGTAGCTTCCCCGACTATTACACTGTTTCCTGCCTGCTCCCTCGGCGCATCCCCCATTTCTTTGCCTGCTGTAATCTCACACAGTGGGAGGGCGAAGTGCTCATGCCCAGTGTAACAACCTATGAAGCTACAGCACAGAGTGGCTCTGGTAACACACTCAGATTAGCATAAGTTTAAAAGTAGATTTTAGAAGGGAGGAAGCTTCGGATAACAAATATAAATGCCCCTGCTTTATCATGACGGGTTTTGATGGTAGATGCTCTTTGTAAACGCTTTTCCCATCTTATTACTGATCATAGGAATAAAGGTGCTACAATGTTGGTCTATCATTATAGTCTATGGGGCACATTTACTTACCCGGTCCAGGCGCGATCCCACGGCGCGTTGTCCGCCGAGGGTTCGGGTCTGCCAGGACTCACTACGGTCCGTGCGCCCGATATCCACCAGGTGTCGCTGCTTTGCCGAGGTCCGCCTGAGTTCACCTTCTTCTTCCCGGTGCATGTGAGTGCTGATCTTGCGACACATTTGGTTTTTTAAATTCCGCGGCTTTTCCGAATCCGTTGGGTTGTCTCATGGCCACGACCCCCCTCCCCCCACGATTTCTGACGCGTGAAAGCCGGCACCAAAATCCGATCACGTGCATCAAAATCCCGGGGCACTTCGGCGCAAAATGGAAATATTGGGGAAACCCGACAGAAGTGCGGTGTTCGGACCCTTAGTAAATGAGCCCCTATGTGTCCGGTTACACACTTTTACCCTATCCACAGAAATACTTTTTGATCCTCAATTTTTCATTTGCAATGGTCATATCCCAGTGATCTAAAAGATGGACGTTCCCCTTTAAATTTGATAGGTAACCAGTCTTGCTGATAATGGATTTACATTCAGTCACCATTAGTGTTGTTCCACAGATTACGGATTATCGTGAGGATAATGATGGAAATGATGTGGGAGGAGGTTTATATCTTGGATATCTCCCTGTTGTAGCCTCCTGCTCGTCTCTCCACCCCCCTCCCCTCTGTACACATTAGGACAATGGCTCCGAGCGATGTCTATTTCATTGCATTTGTTTTGCGAAGACACCTGGAATTTCTCCCGGAGTCCATCTCTTCCTGCTTCCTATCCTCCGCCATGATGATTATTGCCTCTACACAGAGTAAAGTCCCATTTCGGCCCCAATGCTGCGTCTCCAGTCCCATTATCTCCGTCTATACGGTGACCCGGAGGTCAAGCCGCTCATTTGGTGCACCCATTACTGCTATGGATGAAGTAATGTTCCCTGTGTTGGCGCTGAACACCTCCATCCGGGCTTGGCATCCCTTGGCGGTAACATTGGCAGTGCCAGGGTACTTCGGTGTGCAATTAACTGGAGGGGACTAATTACACCTCATTAGGAATATTGTGCACCAATGCGCTACATGTGGTGTGTATGTGCCCTTAGCGTTTCTATTACCAGACCTATGATAAAAAAGTATCTTGTGTGCTGATATGTGTCTGATCTAGGTTGCTACACCTGTTCTGGACTTACAAACAGCAGCCAATGTTCAATATTGTCCCTGGAGAGATGTGTAATCAGACCTTTGTGAATGTTGTTAGTATCAGCAGAGCTGTGAAATATGGATTTATATTCTAGGATTGTAGCTGGCTTTGTGTTGTTGCACTGCTATGCTCTGTACTCTCTGCAGCCAGTGTTATGTATTGTCCCTGGAGAGATGTGTAATCAGACGTTTGTGAATGTTGTTAGTAGCAGCAGGACTGTGAAAAATTCTAGAATTATTGCCGGGGTTGTGTTCTTACACTGCTGTGCTCTTTGTTCTCCACATTGTCCACTATACAGTAAAAACTGTAGTAGGTATATGTTTGTATTTTACAGCAGTAACTCAAAGCAAAGAAAATGATGAGATGTTCATTGCTAAGAGCACAGCAGTGTGAGGACGCGTAGTCACACATGCACCGTACTGCTCTAAAGGGACTAGTGTAGTTGGCTAAGAGCAGTCACATGATGATCAATGGCAGCATACACGTGACTACAGCCCTATTCACACAGAGCCGGGGATATCTTTTCTCAAAATCATGGAAGTCCAGGTTGTCGTATGGATAGCTGTTCACAAGCAAAACCCATTGGAATGAATATTCCCATATATTGCTGTTATGTTGTTAATATCTGGGGAGTGTGTACCCCTACATCCATACTTCTCAGCGGATATGGGGGTCTTATGGAAGCAGCCGATTGTACACAGAGCTGACCCCTGTACAGACCAGAACATGATCATCCATCCTCTGCCATTCCTCTCCACAGGCCAGACGCGCCCTCCATCTTTCTTCTTACCCATCGATCATCCGGACGTTCTCACCATGGGCAGCCCCACCGAAACCGAAGAAGTGCATGTGGCTGTTATCCGCCCCAAAAATGCCGGAAGCCTCAATTCTCGGGAATATCGAGCAAAACTGTACGAGGTAATGGAGCAATGTCCGATTATCTATAAGCAGGAATGGGACTACAGCTGGACTGCCGGACTTTACAGATTTATGGGAAACTCTGCCAGTTTGTTTTTGTATTCTTAAGGTTTAATAAATGACCTGTTACTCTACTGTTATATACGAACCGTGGGGGAGATTTATCATCAAGTTTCTGAGGTAAAACTGTTCTAGTTGCCCATGAAAACCAATCAGAGCTCAGCTTTCATTTTACAAACAGCTGTGGCAAAATGAAAGATGAACTCTGATTGGTTTCCAAGGGCAACTAGAACAGTTCTGCTCTAAGAGACTTATGATAAATCTCCCCTCGTGTGTACAACAGTCTTCTGGGGGGGATGTGACTACTGCTTTATTAGAGGTTAAGAGTGATGGCACACGTGACATTTTGAACGTGTTTTTGGCCCGTTTTTAATCAGTCCGTCAAAAAAAACGCATGCGTTTTTGACCAGTTTGAATTAAGATAATTGGTCAAACCCGTCAAAAACTGCATGCGTTTTTCACAGACTGCTTAAAACGGGCCAAAAAACACGCACAGAACGCAACATCTGCCATCACCCTTAAAGGGATAATGGTCACTGTTGACCCTCATGCACACGGACGCTCTTTTTATCCGTGTGCTATCGGTTGATTCAACGACTCAACAACCGGACAAATTCATCTCTATAAGTTTATACACACAGCGATGGTTCCCATGGCCCCATGTATGAGCTGACATATCCGTGAGTGCCTACACTTAAAGGGGTCTTCTCGTCTGGGCATTCACATTCAGTTTCATTAATCTGCTATATATATATACAGTATATACATTTCTTCAATTAGATGTTGTTGAAAAAAATGTTCCTGTGTGAAGAAAATTTCTCATAAATGTAGTGATATGGTCTATGTTTTTTTTTTTTTTTAATAACATCCAATTGAAGAAATGTTTACATATGGCAAATGAACTTAATTAAATGTGAATGCCCAGATGGGAATACCCCTTTAAGTAAGGGTTAAAGGGGTTGCTCACTTTACCTCATGTGTTTTTGTAAGTGTGGGGGGAAGGATATTAGGTAATTTACCAATATAATAATAGTTCTCCTCCCCTTTCTTGATATGTAAAGTGAGGCCTCCTGTCTTTTACCTCATCAGTCAGACATTCCTGTCCATAAAATGGCCGCAGATTGGAGGGTCATGGGCAGTTAGAGATCACATGACCCTCCATCTGCCGCCATTTTATGGTCAGGAATCTCTGGTTTACGAGGTAAAAGACAGAAGGCTTCACTTTACATATCACGAAAGCAGAGCTTGGTAAACTATCTAATATTTTGCCCCTCACACTTACCTCACATTTTCTGTAACGTGTGTGTAAAGTGGCCAACCCCTTTAAAGCCCTTTCCTGTCAGGTTGGCAGCGGCTTTTGTTCGTGTCACTGGTTTTGGCCTACCGGAGCTTGTTAGTGGTCAGACAGGAGGGAGCTAGCTTAATATCCGCTATTAATAGGGTAACATTTAGCCACCTGGATAAACGCCATTACAAAGCTATCTTATACCTGCATAACTTCAAGGTTATAATTGGCTAATTAAAGGGAGTGATATGTTTGGGATTGATTGACATTTTACCGACATGTGTCACAATTTATTAACGCCCCTTGCCCACCCACTCTGCCAGCCGCCGTGCCCCCTCTATGCCCAGTCCTCGCCCACATTGCGCTGAGGTGAGTTAGTCCCTGGTATAGTCACAGATTCTTGCATTGCACAAGAATTTATGATTATTTCACAGCTTTTACGCCGGAAAACTGGCGTAGTAGCAGTGATAAATCTCTCCCATAGATTTGAATAAAAAGTGATCAAAAGGTCATCAATTCCCAAACATTGTAGAAATTAAAACGCCAGCCCCTCCCGCAAAAAACTGACACTTTACTTAGGTCCATATACCAAAGTATGAAAAAGTTATTGGCGTCAGAATAGGACGTAAAGAAGGGATTATTTTCCGCACAAAAGGTTTTTATTCTCTGAAATGTATGAAAACCTTATAAAACCTTTATAAATTTGGTAGCGTCGTGATCAAACTGACCCAAGGAAAAAAAAAAACAGAGGTGTCATTTGGGGTGCACAGTGAAAGCTGTAAAAACTAAGCCCACAAGAAAATGGTGCAATTGTGTTTTTTTGTTAATTTCACTGAATTTTTTTCCAACTTCCCAGCGCATGACACGGAATAGCAAATACTATCACTAGGAAGAACAAAAAGTACAATTTGTTGCACAGAAAATAAGCTCTGTACATGGAAAAAATAAAAAAGTTTTGGGATTTTTGAAGATGGGGAGTAAAAAGCAGAAACGTAAAATGGAAAAAGTCCTTTGGCGGCAACAAGGGATTATAGAGGTCTCTGAGCGCTGGGTGGTGTCACATTTTTCACCCGTCCCTCAGGAGCGGCTGTTCTGAAATACTTGCCCTATTGTTTATATATTCCAGATTAAGAAAGTGTCAGAAATTAACAGCAGAATCGACGACTGTTATAATTCCCAGCAGTCATGATTACTACTCCAGTGCCCCCGTTACTGCTCTCTGATGTCACCCTCCAGAACAAATCCCTCTTATCCCCTCCAAGCCACCCCGGAGTTTTTTTTTTTTTCCCCCCCCCCTCTTCACAGATCTTAATGATTGAGGTTCCAATCGAAGGGCAAAAGAAAAAACGGAGGAAGGTTTTACTAGAAACCAATCTGCAGGGTGAAAAAGACAAGTCCCAGGAGATCCTGGAATATGTGCTGGAAACCACAAAGCAAATCTCCCCTGCAAACCAAGGAGTTAAAGGTGAGAACTGCTGAGGGGGGTGAGCCTGACCTCACAGCACGGAAGACGTCTACTACAACCTTAGATACAGTATGAACTTTAAGGAAATTTACCATCATGATAAACCAGGGACATTACTCATAGATCCAGGCACCGGGACTGTGTGAATCTTCTTATATTTGTTATCCATGGCCTCCTGCCTTCTAAAATCAACTTTTACACTTATGCTAATGAAACTGAAGGCCTCTGGGGAGTGTTACCAGAGCCCCTCTTTGCTGTAGCTTCACCGAATATTACACTGTTTCCCGCCTGCTCCCTCAGCACTTCCCCCATCCCTTTGCCTGCTGTAATCTCACACCGTGGGAGGGGTGAAGTGCTCCTGCACAGTGTAACAACCTGTGAAGTTACAACACAGAGTGGCTCTGGTAACACACCCAGATTAGCATAAGTTTAAAAGTAGATTTTAAAAGGAAGAAACCTTGGTTTATCATGATGGATTTTGATGGTAGATGCTCTTTCTAAATATATGCTAATGAGTATAAAGGGCTCTGATGGCCTTACCAGAGCCCCTCCGTGCTGTAGCATCACAGACTTTTACACTGTCTCACCTTCCTTCCTTCTCTGCTGCATCAGCACTTTCCTATCCCCCTGCCTGCTGTAATCTCACACAGTGGAGGTGGAAGGGCTCCTGCACAGTGTAACAACCTGTAAAGCTACGGTACGGTGGGGCTCTGGTAATGCACCTCAGAACCCTTATGGCTTATTAGCATAATTTAAAAGTTGATTTTAGAAGGAAGGAGGGATGGATAAGAAATATAAGAAGATTCCCACAGTTGCAGTGCCTGGATCTATGAGTAATGTCCCTTGGTTGATGGATTTTCATGGTAGATCTACTTAAACTCCAGAGCTGCATTCACAATTCAGCATTTTTGTCAAATCAGGGATTTTTGAGGATTTCTGCTCTGATGCCAAGAGAATTGTTAATGCAGCTCTAGGTATATATGAATATATATCTAAATTCATTGACTTTTTTTAATAACCTGCAGGTAAAAGAGTCGTCTTAATGAACAGGTTTCCATTGGATGGTGAAAAGGCAGGCAAAGACGCAACGCTCTTCCTGGTCCCAACTTCGGTCAAAGGTAAAAGCGTTCACCGTTTTGTGTCTACAGCTCCTATGCAGAAGCATGGATCTCCATGGTAACAGACAAAAGCTACTTAGCCCCATCCTGCAGTTATACTCCATTCAGTCTGATCACATTTTGAAGGCGAGGTTGGAACAATAAAAGAAAATTATGACAGCAACATTTGACTACACAGGGCTTATTCGTTGTCTGTTACCATGGAAACACATACACATTTGATGCAGCTATAGAAATAGGGACATTTTTGGATGGTGCTAAGCAATAAATCACTCTTTACAAAGTTGCACATCACTTATACGACCACTCAGAATTTTGTTTTCTGTCTACTTATCCTAAATACATCATAGGAGCATTGGTCTGATTGCTGGGAACCAATTAGTCTCCAAAGTTCCTTAAAATTTAATGTGGTGACAGTACACATACCAGGCGGCTTCTCCATTCATAAGAGGCACATAGGACCCTCATGTGTTCAGTGTGGGTCCTACTGGTCAGACATGTGATAGCAGAAGCCATGATG
Source organism: Engystomops pustulosus (assembly GCA_019512145.1). NCBI lineage: Eukaryota > Metazoa > Chordata > Amphibia > Anura > Leptodactylidae > Engystomops > Engystomops pustulosus. Next base: position 293 of record WNYA01000446.1, on the reverse strand, counting down.
GTTGCTAAGTATCTTGGGTAATGGGTTTTATAGGTTGTCATTGTTCATTTGTAGATAATTCAAAGACCAACTCCAACCCTGGAAGTCCAGTGTTCTACTGCCTGCAGGATATCATGCGAGTGTGCAGCGAGACCAGCACTCACTTCTCTACTATCACAGCACGCATGCTCATTGCTCTGGACAAGTAAGAATCGAGTTATATATATATCTAATCTCGTCATAGATAATACAGGATGTAACTCAGGATCAGTACAGGATAAGTAATGTCATGTATGTACACAGTGACTGCACCA